>JAOQMS010000005.1:5924160-5946096 GCA_027563885.1 Erythroxylum longipes
CCTTGTTCTTCGCAAAGCCGGAATCCTTTTCCAAAGCTAGCCCACGCCCACCCTTGAAGGACTGTCCACATGTTAGCGAAAAACGTGGAGCTTGGCATGACTCTGATCACCCTTAGCCAAAAACGTGGAGCTTGGCATGACTCTGATCACCGTTACTCCTTTACCATAATAATTGGGCAGTAGCAGCAATATATGTAATGCAACCTCCTTTGTTTGTTAGTACATACTACTTATCGGTATTGGAGGAACGCTTCCCTAGGAATCAAATATATTTGCTTACAGAATCGAAACCATTATCCATTGAGCCCCCGACGGCCGACTCAGGAAAAAAAAAATCAAGTAACACAAACAGGCATCTATCTGTTACTACCGCTAAGAGTTGTTGATATTCCTCTGCTATTATTGTCTTATCGCACGAAGAAGGGAAGGGATGCCCTGGAACTGGTGACTGCAGAATTCCATGTCTTGAAATCAATGAACTTAATAGCAGTTTGTCTCTTAGAAAAATAATAGAAACAAGGCTGTTCGATCACTCCAGAAAACCCCCTTAGTTTAATGTTAAATACATTAGTTTAACTTCTAAAATGTCTATTGATTACAATCACAAATTTAGATGCAACTAAATGAAAATTTCCTCTATGTATATTTAAAAACTTTATTTAGGAAAAGAAGGTTATTGCATTTTTATTTTGTGTGTAATTATATACAAAATCTTTCTAGAACTTTTCCTAAAAGGTCTGTTCATCTTATATTAAGGATTAATTAAAATTGTCTGCTTAATTATTATGATATATATATATATATTCATTTTAATTCACGTGTATAAATAAACTTAAAAATTTGTATTTACTTTAAGTACAATTAAGCACATAAGAAAGCATTTTAATTAGAGATAGAAATGGCGAATTCGTTTGTTGAATTTAAATAAAATTTTTAGAACTAAATGTTTTTTAAAAAGTAATGTGTTATTTAATTTTTCCTTTTTAATGTACTTTAACCAGCACATATTATATACTAGTATATTGTAGTTCATAATTATCATAATTAAATTATGTAAGATTGGATAGTTTTACAAAATATCAAAAGCTTAACTTTATTTTGTTAGTTCCTCAAAATTTAATATATCAAATATATAATGTTGAACAAATTTTTTGTATTTAGAAAAATAAATTAATCATACTTAAAATTTTAAAAGTTGGAATTAAATAAATTTTATTTACTTGAACTAAAAATTTATCATAAATTATCAGTTCAATCAATTAAATTCATATCTAATATTTAAAATTAATAGAACATATGATCAACTTGATTTATATCCATAATTACAAATTGCTACAATGCATGGATGAAAGAGTAATTAATTAGAAATGTTGACTTTTATAAGTTCTTAATTAGCAACTTCTCGACTAAGGGTTCAAAGAAGCATTATAGAGATTAAAAAATTAATATTTTCATGAATAAACATATAGACCTTAGTCTTGACATTATTATCGTCATCATACTATAATCATCAGCATCAACTGAAACAATTGACGATATAAAGAACAAGTATCTTGTGAAGCAATAATTGTAACCATGTCTAATACTTAATTATTTTACGGTCGAAGAAGAACATAATACATGTATCTTGCGGCTATTGGCAAGAGTCATGGAGAGAATGTGAATGAATAATATTAAACTAATGTATACGGCATATCTAGAAAAGAAAGTCCCACTGAAATGGTGGAGATGCCACACCAGCATTCACTCCCACTATAAATATAGATGGAGATTGTGAAGAAGCCAGATACAAGCAACAGCTAGCTAGCTAGCTAGGACGTCCCGACACACTTACAAATTTTACACATATATCACCTTCTACACTCACTTTGTGACCATAAATATAATTTACTATGTCAGTGAAAGTAGCTGCAGAGAATTTGGCAATGCTGAAGGGGAATATGGTGGTAGTGAGAGAGTACAACGAAGAGAAAGATAAAGAGGCGGTGGAAGAGGTGGAGCGGCGGTGTGAGGTTGGCCAACATGGAAAGCCTACGCTTGTCACTGATCTTTTGGGAGACCCTCTTTGTCGCATACGTCACTTTCCATATCATGTCATGCTGGTAAGTGGTAATTATTCTCTCGAAATGTTAAGAGTAGTATACATATTAATTCGATATGCAACATTATTTGCATGCATAGGCTCCAAGTATTGCTGCCCTATTCTCTATTGTTGAGTATTAGTATAAAGGCTGCTCTTAATAATAGCCAAGTTGAGAAGATTCAAGAGTTGCTCTCTTGTCTTTTTAACGAGATTATAACTTTATATTAAGTTGATAACAAAAACTTGTGATAATTAACAGGTTGCAGAATATGGGGAGGAGAAAGAGATAGTGGGGGTAATAAGAGGCTGTATGAAATCTGTGACAAGAGGGAACTCAGTTTATGTGAAGCTGGCTTATATTCTGGGACTCAGGGTCTCTCCAGCACATAGGTCTCTCTTCTTTCCTTATCATTACTTACTTTATATGCCATACAAGGAAGCCTGTCAAAGCTAAATGTTACATTCACCAATTATCGTGTCCTTCATGACTAAAACTTGTTTACTTAATAAAATTTTAAAATATGAATTATGCTAAAAAAATTTATTAGAATTTATCGTAATTGTATCAGCATTATTTTTATGATTATTATAATAACTAGTAACCGGTAATTTAAGAATTTTATAGGCATTGACGAGTCCAAACCTGGCATGCATGAAGATGATTTACTTTTTTTTTACTGTTATTCTTTATATGGTCAGCTTATTTGGTGCAACGAACCATTTCTCTTGGCTTTTCATCTTCTAGTTGTTGTCTTTGTTTCCTATCTCTCTCTTCTCTGGTGCATTTTTCACGGCTGCTTTTGAGGGTTCTGTATTATATATACGGGAACACCAATTTCCCACCCCACAAAAACACGATTAGATTCGACCATAAAGAGAAAACATTTGTTCCTCGTATCATGAAATGGAAACGAATGCAATGCTAGCCTGTCATCGACACATGTCTCCAACAAAGGGATGTTTTTATTAATAACTCAATAAAGCTCTTTAGACAAGACAAGATACGTATGTCTTTTACTTATTCGTTTGTTTTCACTCGGCAAGTGAATTACTTCTTTAGACTATTGCATACTCACTACTCTCCCAGTTTCTATCTTAAATTCCCTAAAGAGTCAGCAGCAAAATAAAGAGAAAAAAAAAAGAAGAAGAAGAAGAGGAATAGACAAAGAGCATACATTGGATGTGACGTCAGTGATCATGTTGTCTTCAAACAAGCTAGTTCACCTTTTTCTAAATTTCTATGACATTACTAACCATGCAACTTAATGAATTTAAGCACTTTGGCTCTCCCGCATTGGACAATTCTCAAGTAAACTTTGCGCATATTAAATTGATTCTTAGTTTGTTTCAACAACGTGGGCATGCAGGATGCTTGGCATTGGCACAACTTTGATTCAGAAAATAGAAGAATGGTGCAAACAACAAGAGGCAGAGTACACTTACATGGCTACAGAAAGCAGCAACAAGCCTTCAATCAATTTATTCACCAAGAAATTTTCTTATACGAAGTTCAGAGCCCCTACCGTGTTGGTGCAACCTGTTCATGCCCATTACAAGCCATTAGGCTCGGGCATTGCAGTCATTCAACTCGGTCCAAGAACCGCTGGAATAATTTATCGTCAATTATTTGCCAATGCAGAATTTTTTCCAATGGACGTTGATAAACTTTTGTCTAGCAAGCTCAATTTGGGCACTTTTATGGCCGTGCCCCAAAAATCCCTCAGCAAATGGGATCCAAAGACCAAGGTTCTTCCTTCAAGTTTTGCTATACTTAGTGTGTGGAACACCAAGGAAGTGTTCCAATTGCAGGTGAAGGGTGTGTCCAAATTGACCTACGCATGTTGCAAGAGTACAAGGTTGTTGGATGCTTGCATGCCATGGCTAAGGTTGCCATCGTTTCCTAATTTTTTTAGACCATTCGGTATCTATGTCTTGTATGGTTTACACATGGAAGGTGAAAATGCACCAAGGCTCATGAAGGCTCTCTGTGCATTTGCACATAACATGGCTAGAGATGATCATGGTTGTGGGGCCATAGTGACTGAAGTGGGGCCAAGGGACCCTGTTAGAGATGTGATCCCACACTGGAGAAAGCTTTCATGGACTGAAGATGTATGGTGCATTAAGAAAGTTGATCATTATGATAATAATGAGAAGCAGGGGGTTGGTGAACCCCAACCCAACTGGACTATATCACACCCATCATCATCGGTGATTTTTGTTGACCCGCGTGATTTTTGAGGATCATATGCAACTCTTACACATCCAGAAGAAAAATGTTGATATATAAACATTCCAAATTTTCCTTTCCTTCTCAACAAGTTGGTACAAAGCTTTTAAAGTTGTTCTTCTCAGGTGATCAAAGATCACAAATTGAAGAAGAATTATAGGTGAAAGCAATGTACCAATTCAGCTAGTTTATATACGCAATTGCATTTTCTTTTCTTTCCCATTTCCTTCTCCCGTTTAAATTAAAAAAAAGGCTTTTAACTTGTTTTAGCTAAGCGACCAAAGTTAATTTAGAAGATAAAGGTGAAAGCAGTGCAACAACTGGACTGCAAGTGTTATCCATGAATCTAATGTAATTATTTTATCCATTACAGCCTAATTCATAAAAAATACTTCAAGAAAACTGCAAGTAGGATTTTGGTTTTGTAGTGGAAATCATCACAAATTGAGGGGGGGATAAAAAGAAAAAGGAGGAGAAGTGGCCACTCTTGCATCATAGTTTAATTTAGGCATCCATGCCACAAAAGCATAAGTTAGTGTACACCCTTTTTTGCTTTTGTGAGAGAGTGAGAGCATGTGTCGTCAACTAGGCAAATGGGGCATATAATCTTTTGCATATTATCCTAAAAATCAGCACACTTCAACTGTAAACAAATCATTAGCGTGTCAAGTTATAAGCAAGTCGTCTCTGGTCCCCACCTACACATTCAAGAGAAAAAGCTCCACTCCTTTCGGCTAAAAGCATCCCATTGCACCAACCACGTATCTAAACCAAACTTAGTGAGAACAGAAAACACGACACCTAAATCAATGTAAAACCATGTGAGCATACACAGCATAATCCATTTACACATGTTTCAGACGCCAACTTTAAGCTCCACTAAGAATGCTCCCAGCCTAACATGTGTTCTGGTTTTGGGAACTTGTCCTAAGACAGTAAGACGTGTCTCAGGTTTAGCTCAATGTCAGATTTGGGACCACAGAAGTAGCTACATGCATGGCTCCTAACTGCTACATATAAATAGACATACAAGTAATGCTCCCACCACTTTAAAGGTCCTTCTTTCAAACGTTCATTTATAGTCCCTTTTCCTCTTTCAAATGTTAATTTATAGTCCCTTTAAATTGTTTAATTCACTCAATAATGGGACACTTGGGGCTTTCAGCAAATAACGACGTAATGGCAGTAGTTAAGCACTATAACCGACAATATCCAAGGTTGTTACCATTATTATGGTCATTTTGTTGTCACTACTAAAGAACCTGATTTTCACGTGTCCTTGTAAAAAATTATTTGCTTTTATTCCACTTGGTGCCAGTCCGGCCTACGGCGTTGATAACCACCTTAAGCAGCGAAAAGACTAAACACTTTGCTAGAAATTCTGAGAGCAGAAATAAGCTCAGTACAAGAACAGCACTAGGATTGAGCATTCAGAACGGATAGTCATTCTAATGGGATAATGTTTAACATCAATATCAAGTCGCATGGATAACAATTGCACGACTCTTCAGCAACTTCCATGCTGATGAGGACCTGGGTTTAGTTAAAATAGTAAGGGACACTGCACCAAATTCCAGAAGGCGTGCGCTATCTATATAAAATGTGCATTACTTCATCGTTTGCTGCCTGAACTAGTGATTTGGTAATTACATCGTAGAAGCTTTGGCGAAACTTGAAAATTTCGAGAGCTCATCTTGTAAAAGAGCTTGTGGGTTACCTTGCTCAACCTAGCACAAAAAAAGAATAAGAAGTTTTAGCTATTTAGGCAATCTGAAGTAGTTACATCTAGGTTCTGTAAGCTAGGGGGTATCAATAGCGGTATAGCAAATGACTGTATGAACTACACACATGATTGACACAATAACTTGCAAATTTTGCACCCACACACCTCTCAAATTCTCATTATTGATGCTGTGCCTTACTACAAAGAAGGCAGATATGAAAATTGAAATAAATGAATAAGGAAAAAAAGAAGAAAAAACGAGGCATACCAGATTCCCATGATCCAAAATGAGGATGTTGTCCATACTCAGAACTGTCGAAATGCGATGAGCAATTGTAAGTACTGTTACGCCGCTGCATTCACTAGATATTGCATTTTGTAGTACTGAAGCAGTTTGAGTGTCAACATTGGCTGTGCACTCATCCAAACACAGTACCTGAACATGAATTGTGTTACAGTTATTAATATTAATACTTAGACAGAGATCAAAACAATTGTGTCCCAGAATTTGGAAATTTTTATACGAATCTATTTGTCATGGTATAACAATTGCCTTGTGATCTATATTGTTTTGAAATATTGAAATTGCTCTTTTAAAGACTTAATCCACTTCCTCTTTAAAACTACTTAAACACCATGATTTTATTGAATACATTTATTTTTGAAAATCAACATAACAAAGATTTTCAAAGCTTAGATTCCCCGAAGAAGCTTATGTACTAAAACTAAAATGGCACTAGTACCGTTATTGGCCATTGCTCCATGTAAGTGTTAATTATAACTCCACGAGACATAGTATCAGTACTTGTACCTTCGAAGACTTGAGAAGAGCACGTGCAAGGCAAAGAAGCTGCCTTTGACCAACAGAAAACGATGATCCAGATTCTCTTACATGAATATCCAATCCACCTGCTGCTTCTACTTGTTCCTTCATGTTGCATTTCTCCAGGGTCTCCCAGATTTTCAAGTCACAGCTCATTTGAAGTGGATCCAAATTATCCCTAAGATTGTAGATATGCATTACCGACTAATTACGAAGCAAGGAAATATTGTAACAGCTCACGACATGTTCCTATAAGCAGACCTTAATGAACCTTCAAATAGGAAGGGACTTTGAGGAACAATAGCAAGATGTTCACGGAGATCTCTAACAGGAATATCAACTATGTTAAGACCATCCACCAAGATACGACCACTTGATATAGGAGCAAGGCGGAAAAGGGCATTCAAGACACTAGACTTCCCAGCACCTGTTCTTCCAACAATTCCAACCTACTTGTGTGCAATCAAAATGAAAAACCAACTCGTGAGAATGTTCTACTTGAAACATAAAGCATGAAGCAGTTATCAAATCAAGCGTTGGATTAATATCTTGTCTTTTAAGCCAAGATATGAATCATCATGTCGGCTTAATCTCAATCCTTCAGTTCATAAGAATGGTTAGCATTTATTACTCCCGGATAATTTAAAGAAACTTTGAACTATTATCCCAACAAACTATTTTTTTGATGAAATCTAAACTGCCCACTTAAATACCGCACTGTAAAAAGCTAATCAAATATATTACCTCCAGCCTAATCCTAAGACTGAGGATTTACATGTTCTGACCTGCATCCCTCCTGGAATTTTAAATGTGACATTGTGTAGTGCAGGTGGCAAAGATGGCAGATATCGCATCGTAACATGTTGAAACTCTATCAGTCCTTGGCGTGGCCAATTAGGATTCAGGGATTGGCATCCACCAAGCTCTTCTTGAGGGATGTCCATGTACTGCAGAAAGTAGAATTCTGTGAGTACTCAACAGGGAAGAACATGCTGGACATAATGATCATGTTCACACCTGAAGTGCTCTCTCAACAGAAACCATCTCCTTCTCCGTTTCAGTGAAGCTGGTCAGGAAACTTCCAAGTAAGGATACAATTGGAGCAGCATAAGAGAGAGCCAAACCTACCTGTAAAAGTAGTTGATCTTATTCTGCATCTGATTTTCACAAATGAGGAAGTACAAGTGCACTCTTTTGAAAAGTGTGATGAGGTGAAGGATTAATTCTATTGCTGTGTTTCTCCATAGAGTATATAGCTACATATATATACTAACATTCCACAACTAATTAGGTAACTACTAGATGGGATCCTTATAAATCACGCCCCTTGATCTTGTAACAGTCACAAAACCTAATTTACAGCTATATAATCAATCTATAACACTTTCCTTCAAATTAGAGCATAGAAGTTAATTGTGTCAGCTTGTTATACATATACTTGACCCAAATTCTAGTTAGAACTTTTGTCAAAATATCAAGTTGTTCTCTAGTCTTCACATATTTTGTAGAGATCAAGTTTTGCAGGATTTTTTCACGAATGAAATAACAATCCAATTTCAACATGTTTAGTTCGTTCATAAGACACAAAATTAGAAACAATATGCAAAGTAGCTTAGTTATCACACCACAATATTAGTGATATGAGTCTTCAAAACCAACTTTTGTTAGGAGCTGATATATTCAACTTATCTCACATACCGACTATGCCACAACTCTATATTTAGATTTTGCACTGGACTTAGATACAACAATTTGCTTCTTGCTTTTTCATGAGATTAAATTTCCTCTAATAAAGACACAATAGTCAATAGTGAATTTTCCATTAATCTTGGAACCTGCCCAATCTACATCTGAAAAACACTCAATGTGGATATTCAATAATTTTCATATAGATATCTCATCCAAGAGCTCCCTTTTAAGTAACATAGGATCTACTCTACAACAGTCCAATGATGAACATTTAGAGAAGATATGAATTGAATTATGTTATAAGTGAGAGTTTGTCTCACATGGAAAGAATATATGACCTTGAACATGCATGTAAACCTAGTAAGTTACTCCTATCACCAATTGATTTTAGGATAGAACCTCATTTGGGCTTGTATGTGCTCAGTTTATTTAGGTCCAATCTTAAAAAATTTAACATGGTACCAGAACATGCTGATCTTGAGTTAGTAGTCACCATCTCGACACGATAGACTGTGTCACGTGTTAGGCCTTAAACTAACCTACAAGTGAGGGGGCATGTTGAAATATAAGTGGAAGTTTGTCTCACATGAAAAGAATATATGACCTTGAGCATGCATATAAGCCTAGTAAGTTACTCCTCTTATCACCAATTGATTTTAGGATGGAACTTTATTTGAACTTGTATGTGCTCAATTTATTTGGGCCCAATCTTAAAAATTTAACTTACAATACTGACAGAATATAAAATATTAAAATGAGTCATTACAAGATAGTTACTACATGACCATAATTTTTCAGCTTCAACGAACAAGTGTACATATTGTTCTGATACAATAGAAGCACCTTTCTTGCTTCTTATTACCTCTACTCCCAAAAAATACTTCAAATTCATAAATCTTTATGTGAAACTGACTATGAAGAAATTATTTTAGAGATGAAATGCACATAATAACACTTCTAGTAATGACAATATCATCCCTATATACAATAAGAAGAATGATGTCAAATGCAAAATATTTATAGAATATCGAATGGCTAGACTTACTTTTATTCATTTAAACATTTCTACGACTTGACTAAATTTTTTAAATCAAGCATGGGGACTCTATTTTAAACCACATAGGGACTTTCAAGGCAACAAACTTTCTCATACTCCCCTTAAGCAATAAACTCAATTAGTTGCTTCATATATACTTCTTCCTAAAAGTCACCATGTAAGGAAGTATTTTTTATGCCTAATTGATGTAAGGACCAATCATAAGTAGCTACAATAGAAATAAATAGATGAATAAAGATTAATTGAGCAACATGAGAAAAATTGTCAAAAAATTCCACATCATAAGTTTGAGCATAATCTTTTACTTCAAGTCATGCTTTAAGTCGAGAAGTTGATCCACCAAAATTGGCTTTGACGGTGAATACTCATTTACATGTTATAGCCTTCTTTCCTATAGGCAACTTCACCAAATCTCATGTACCATTAGCATCTAAAGCATTCATATCCCTCTATCATATAATCACACGAGCTAGGGTGGGATAAGGCTTCATAAACATTTTTCGGAAGAGTTACAAAATCAAGGAGACAACAAACGAACAAGACGAGGAAGACAAATGATCATAAGAAACAAAAGACAAAATAGGATAAATACACTTTTCAATTTCGAACAACATTTAAAAAATCAAGATTATTGATAGTTGGATCTGATGTCGAAGAAGAGATAGGTACCAAACTTATATCAAAATGATCTCTTTGGCCAGAAGAACAGAAAGATAGGTTGTGATAGTGGTTATGCTGGAGTATCAAGTGTAGAAGTAAGAGTAATTGTCTAATATGTGATCTTATAAACCAACAGATCATTATCCTCCTCAAAAATTAAAGTAGTGGGAAAGAAAAGAATGTATTTCAAAAAGATAATACTAAAACAAAAATACTTGATAGGATTAGGACAGTAGCACCGATACCCCTTTTACATACGAGATTAGCCTATGAAAATACATTTTAAAGATTTGAGATCTAGCTTAGTTACTTGGGGATGAACATCACAGATAAAACAAGTACTACCAAATACTTAAAAGTATTCAAAGTGTAGTAAGGAACAAGGGTTTATTGAAAAAAGGAGAACCTCACCATGAAGAACTGATGAAGGCACACAATTAATCAAATAGCTTGTGGAAACTGCATCAGCTCAAAATTGTTCGGGAACATGCATTTAAATTACAAGTCCTCTAACAGTTTCAAAGAGATGTCGATTTTTCCCTTCAATCACACCAGTTTGGGATGGTTTGTCAACATATGAGGATTGAAGAAAAATATCATTATGAATCATATAGGATTGAAATGATGTGAAAAACTCTTTAGTATTATCACTTCTCAAAGTATGGATTGAGATATTAAACTATGTTTTTATTTCAAAACAAAAGCAATAAAAATGATTCTTCACTAAATAAAGTCAAGTACCACGAGAGAAATCATAATAAAAGATATAACAAATTATAGAAATCCAATTTTGGGACACAATAAGCCAACGAATCCAAACATTAGAATAAACTAATTTAAAAGGGAAAATAACTCTTTTAATAACCCGAGGGATTGAAGATAGAAGATTATGTTTTGCAAACTGATATAACTCACAATCAAAGCAAGATATTATGAAATTGAGGACATAACTTCTTCAATAAAGATAAGGAGAAAAGGAGTTGCTCAATCAGCAAAACTGACATAAAGTTGAGCCAAAAGATCCTTATTCAAGATAAAATCATAAGGAAGTTGGATCTTTTTACAAATTCAATAAATTTAAGTGTAGTACTTGGTGTATTGATTTTTTTTTAGTGAACTTCAAAAGGAGTTAAGACACCTAAATAAGCGATAGGTTTTGGCACCTGTGTATCCAAAATATAAAAACTTCTCGATTTAAGCCCTTTACTAATAATCTTTTTTGTCATAAGATCTTTTAAAAAATAATGATTAGACAAAAATAAGACAACAATTGAGGGTACAATTGAGTTTATTGACATATATTAAATTAAAAAAATTCTTGTACATTCAAGACAGAGAGAAAGTAATAGAGTAGGACTAACAGTGACAGAGAGAAAGTAATAGAGTAGGACTAACAGTGACAGAGAGAAAGTAATAGAGTAGGACTAACAGTGTATGAACTAAGAATAGAACAAGTAGATCCATCAGCTAAAATAACACAGGAAGGAGATATATGTTTCGGAAAGTAAAGAAAAGATTAAAATTACTTGTCGTATGATTTGAGGCACCAGAATTAATTACTCATTAGGAGGAAGAGGAGAGATGACAAGTAGGTGTGTTACCCAAGTCAACAATATAAGTGACGGGAAGAGATGAATTTTCTAATGCTCCTTGGTATCGAATAAATAAGGTAAATTCATCTGCAAAAATTGTACTTGTCTTTTCAACAAATTAGATAAGTGTAATAGTAGTAACTACAATATGAGCTGGGTAGAACTTCTAAGATTTATTTGCAAAATTTGGCACGTGCGTTTGATATTTGCCCAATTTATGATAGTAACAACAAAAGATACCTCCTACATCATGACTCCTATTGTCCCAACTGCTTGATCCACCGCCTCTACTATTATTCCTATAATATGACTTTCTCGTGTCACATTCATTATCCTGATTGACAAGGGCATTAAGAGTCTAAATATTGGGAAAAACAAATGTACCGACCTTTGTGCGAAATATCCGAGTATAGAACTCGTGTAGAGAGAAATCTCGACAGTATAGAGTTAAATTGAGAGTTAAGATTAGCCAAAAAATAATTACTACTTTGCTCTCGCTACGTTTGGTGGACTTTAATGTCATAACCAAAAGGTAAATCAATTCTATATAGATCCTCTCGAAAGTCATAAAATAGGCCTGAAGAGACTTATCTTGTTGTTCAACACAATAAAAACCCTTACATACTTCATAAATATGAGAAATGTTTCCTTTTTCAAAATACAAGAATACAAAAGATTTCATCAATTCTTTGACATACATGAGTGATTAATTAGACTATTATTAATAAAATTCTTTTGCAAAAATCATCAGATATTATCTTGTAGTCACTCCTTACGAGCATGGTTTGATGGCGGATCATCAATGAGGTAATGGTCCTTAGAAATGCTCCTTATGTAAATTCAAACAGTCTTACACCAGTCCAAATAATTGAGACTAGTCAACTTATTTTCTATGATTTTAGACATTATAAAATGATATCAATCACCAATCAAGCTCTTTTATTTGTTAGCCATTGAGACAAAATAGTTAAACAAATCAAGAACAATCACAAAAAGCTCAAATGCAAAAAGGAAGTCAATGAGACAACAACTAGATCAAATCATGATTAGGAACCTGAGGAGATCAGTAGTTTTGGTGCTCCTGAGCATAATCAACCAATCAACAAAACTATGCAAACTACCCACCACCTTCAACATTTGTAAACCAAAAAGCCATGGTCAAAAGTTTCTAGTGGTGAGATAATCAAGAGTGAATGTTCTTGTCAAGGTATTGAGGAAACCAGACACCTAGTAGTGGTGGTAGGGAAGAGGCAAAAGCACAGAGGTGATTAAAGGACAAGACACTAATGTACACGTTATCACGCGTGTGAGCCTAGGCAAGGTTACAAAATCTTCGAGTGGAGCACGAAAATCAAGCGTGGAGCTTTTGATGGCTGAACCTCAACGAGAGGTCAATTGACAATTGATGCTCCTATTAGTATTGTCAGTGAGAATCAATAGTCACCTAAAAATAATAATCCAAAAATTTCTAAAGATCTACTTATTGAGCAGAACTAAAATTGAAAAAATAAAAGAGTTCCAAATAACATCTAGCTCTGATACTATGTAATCAAGTTAAGGACTAATTACATTGATCTGCTTTTGTATAGTGTATATGGTTACATTTATATACTAAACAATCATTTCGGTAACTACTAAATGTGATTCTTATAATCAAGCCCCTTGATTTTGTAACAGCCACACAACTAATTTAAAATTATACAATCAATCAATATGAGAGCTAAACACAAATTTAGTGTCACAAATAAAATTAGAGATTAGATTGTACCAGGCCAGGGGTACCAAAACTAATTGGCAAATAACCGTAGGATCCAACAACCGCCATGACAGCAACAAAGGAAATGATTATCGCTGCTAACAACTACAAAAGGGTCACCAGTTAGTATGAAAATTCAAACAAGGTACAAATGGCAGCATATAAGAGAATTTTATTCTTCTCATCAAGAATACCTGGAGACGCAAGGAAAGCCACAAACTAGCTATTATCTCAGAATAAGAAGTTTGCTGATACAAGGCAACATGCACGGCGAACTTCCTTAAGAAAAATTCCTGTTCAAGCAACTAGCATTTATAAGTTCCCAATAAAATTCTCATTTAAAACAACTAATATGTAGAAATAAGAAATGAAGGAAAACTATCAGACTATAATTTAGGAGAACAAACAGAATCTATCCCTTTTAAAGTGGCTTCATCTGTTGTGGCTTAAGAGAGGTGAAGAGGGAAATATCAGTTTAAAACAAATTTTGAAAACTAAAATTGGGTATGTAAACTCTGGACTTGGCCTAATGGTCAAGTGACTCTGATCATGATGATAATAAACGAAGTGATAGCTAGTAGTCAATTTCACAAATCAATCCCGGGTGACATCCATTTACCTACCTGAGTCTTAAATGCTCTTATAGTAGGTGATCCATCAAGTGTCTCTGTGAAAATTGCATATATAGGAGAACGGGAAACACTGTCCAGCCTTCGCAATTCTCTTGATGTTGTCCTGTAAAAGAACTGAAGAACATCCAACTAAGATGGCATAATACCTTTTTCCATATTCTAGATAACAAGAAAATGTTATGCACAATGACATTCTACCTATGTTTCTATATAAATAAACCACATCAAAGTTTTCAATCAGAACCAAGAGTAGAAAATATCTTGACTGCAAAAGGCTAGTGCACAAATATTGTACGTTTTCTCTTTTTCTATTTTATCCTCTCACTTTCCTGAAATCTTATATTCAAAGGCCTGCAAACATTGGAAACTCTACAACCCACTGCATAGCAAGTACTGCAGATTCCCAATGCCTCAGTACAGTGGTTTCCAAGTGGGAAGTCTAGTAGCATAAACCACTCTAATCTGTCACTTGGGTTTTGCACGCCCTAACTAACACATTTAGTGTCACTCTGTGGAACAGGGATGCCTCGAGAGTGTTTTAGTAAGGCTGGAAGGAATTGTCGAAAAGGTTTGCTGGATTGTTTACCACTTTTAACTCTGTAATGTGACTGTATGTCAAGTAACACTTATAATACTCATATTTCCTGTGGTATTAGAGCAAAAGATTCGACATTTTTATTCTCTTCCAAGAGATGTCTTTGGTGATAGATTATAAACTGATGCGTGATTATAACCTGATGCGTGTGTCACAGAAAGGCTCAAAACTGTTCCAACTTACCCTCCCAATACATTTATTTGGTGACTGGTAATTGTTCACAAATGAGCGACAGAACCTAGGGTGATATAGTCAAGGAGGTTTCAGTAACTGTTAACAGTGCTCCCCCACCCATCCACCCATCGACCTTACCACCCCTACCCCTCCCCAAAGTAAAGACAAAAGGATAATGACAGAGCACTATCAACTGGAACTACGGAAAGAAAGTACTTTAAGGCTGAAAATTTTCCAATTTTGGAATCACCCTGTTGTTATTACACACCAATAGTCCATGCCTGCAAATTCTAAAAGTAATTAGGCCTAAAGGTTTTGTCATTACGTTTACCATGGGCTTGTTATAAGGCACATGCAAATCTATTCTGAAGTTCAGTTTATTCTATGGAAAAAATTTGGAGTCCTAGCTCTCATGCAGTCAAACATATATACACCTGTAGTTTACCGTAGATGAACCAAAATGGTAATAGTAGAAGTAAGAATAGGACCTGCAACATATATGATAAAACCATTAAATAATGTTTTGCACAGAATAAATTAAGGAAACTGAAGTTAGAAGCTAATAGAGTGTCAAGTGCATTAATGGGTATTAGAGACTCTGTTGGATATAAAATTGAAAGATAACTAACTTAATGCACATTAGACTATTTAAATGGTGACAAATAAAACCAAATGAGATACAAAAGCTTCAAGTATTAATTGAAAAACTATTAGATCTGCAAATCGGCAATCAAAGTGAGAATAGCAATGTATTTTTCAGCCAAAGCAGTATTTCCCTTGTATTTTAACAATATGACATCAGTTATAACTACGACACCAAACTATAGCATTTGACACAATACTGTCCCCTTGTTTTGAAGTCATGGAATACAAATAAGCAAACTTTTTAGTGCAAAAATATGAACCATTGACTTGTCGATTTTTCTAACTATATGTACATATTTATATATGATCAAGGCTATCACTAGGGAAACACAGGTTGAAATTCTACAAACATGAAACTAAAGTAAAGAAGCTTGTTTGTTTACCTGCACATAAGACAGAACAATTGCTATACCCAACAGGCCAACAAGATTGGCAAGTAGAATATTGATTATGAATGGAAGCGAATCGTCAATTGTATAAAGATCAGATGACAGCCTGCAGAGCAAAAGTAATATTAACAAAAGAATTTATTACTTCACCTACCTATTGACATAGGACTTCTTTCCAACCTGTTAAGTATTCTGCCACCTGGTGTTTGATCAAAAAATTTTACAGGTGCACCAACAAGCTTATTAAGCAATGCATTGTGCACTTGTATTGCAGCACGTAGGCCACCAAATGCAAATGAGAATGCCCTTACCAGTGTCAAAAAGGAATTTATGATGCAAAAGATGCAGAGAACAACCTGCAACATGCAGTACCATGTCAACAGAAAACAATATATAATTCCAAGGTCTCATCCTTCCCGTTTTCAAATTCAATTTCCTAATCAAAGCAGTAGAAGGCAAAGGAGTACATTAATTTTGCAATGTAGTATATTTGCTTTGATTGGTTTTAAATATCCATAGTCCCTCGCATTGCAACATAAATGATGTTGGATAAGAAATACCCAAAATTCAAACAGTTAACGACACTCAATGTACTATATAACGACGAAAGAAACTGATACCAAATAGAAGGATGTCGAGAATTTTGTCTGGCCCCTTCCTGTCTTATCAACCCAATATGATAACCACAGATCATTTCCATTACGAGATGCCTGCATTACAAGTGCTGAGAAGCATATTACAAATGTGATTAACCAGCCTGAGAATGAAGCATACTTCCTGCAAAAAGCAATAGAGTTACAAAATAGCAGACCATGAGGTATCACATACTTATGGGGGAGAACTTCTTACTTGTATACAACAAATTCAACTTTGCCTTTCTTTCTCAACTCAATTTCAACAATCTCTTGTGCTTCTTCAAAGGCATGAGGACTAGCTTTATCCGGAAGACCTGGTCTCTCTTGTACGGAAGTACTCTGTTCTTGCTCTTGAAAAGAGCTTAAAGTATCAAACTCATTCTGCACAGATAATGTCGAATATTTTGAAGTTGTCATGTCAGTTGAATTTTCCACACACCTCACATGTCCTTTATCCATAATAACAACCATATCAGCAGCAGATATCGCCTGTCAGGATTGGAATGCCAATTACAATGGAAGCAAGTGGAAAAATTTCCAAGTATACACCAAGTTATAAACATTTGCAAAGTTAAGTCCAAATCAGGATGTCTAATAATCACCAACCCAAAACCAGATTCTACACCTCAACAATTTAAAAGCTAGAAGGAAGAAATAGCAGAAGCAAACAACATGGACAGCCAGTCTACTTCAACAAAAATATGTTGTTGTGACCAGCATGTCACAGGAATAGTAATTGCTCATTAAGATCTCCACATGGAACAATCAAAGTCAAGACAAAGCAATATTCAATTAATTGCAATGATTTCAAGCCAACAAACATATCCAATTTTGAGACTAAAATCATTACTTAATGCAGAGACTATAACTGAAGGATGTTATATTATCAGCTTACTAGCAAGAAATCCTTTCAATGAACCAAGCATGGTATAACAGGAAAATAAGACAACATAAGTTACAAGTTCCAATTTTGACCTATAACAAGAAAGATAAATTGGTCACCCAAAAAGTGTTTATTGGCATATAGTTTCCTTTTCATTCTAAATTACAGGATTTGATGGATATTTTGACTATCAAACGGACGGGTTTCTGAATAGGGGGTTCCTCCTATAAAACCTCAATCTAGTCTCTATCAGGTATTTAGTATTTAACATATCAGTGCAATATGTTTCCAAATAAAATAAAGCCATCTAAGGCCACAACCTGTACATTATGGGTACAAAGCAGACAAGTCTTTTGGCCTAGAAGAGGACCAAGAATAGCATTATGCAAAATCCATCTAGCAACTTGTGCATCCACCGCACTGAGGACATCATCAAGCATGTATATATCTGCTATCTGATAAATAGCCCTGCCACACAACACAAGAAACCTATCAAGAGCTTGCAAGTCCAATCTAATTCACAAATAAGTAAGAAAAAAGAACTGAAAATAACCGTGCCAAAGCAAGACGAGCCCTCTGTCCACCAGATAAATTCACTCCTTTCTCTCCAATATAAGACATGTCACCATCAGGCATCAGAGAAATATCAACATCCAAAGCACACGCTTTTATGGTATCTAAATATCTGTTAGATTTAAGAAAGAAAAGTGAAGAAAAAGTAACAGATAAAACCATGGATGGATTGAAAAATATCGTATACAATTTTAGCAAAACTAGAATCCAAATTTCCTATCTTGTTCATAAAAGAACCATCAATATACCTAGATAGAAAACGAGAAAAGAAGCAATGTTTTGCACGTTCAAGAGAGAGGAATATTGTGAGGTTTTTCTGGATGATTCCCTATACCTTTTTGGGTCATAACTTTCTCCAAAAAGAATATTGTCTCGTATTGTTCCAGATAGAATCCATGGTACCTACGATTTCAGTGAATATTGATAAAAAGAAGCTTTATGTAACAAGAGGTTGGATTATTATACGTGCTTTTGAAAAAAGTTTACAAACCTGTGGTACATAGGCTATACATCGACTTGAACTAATTGAGCCATGGATGAGCCGCATTTCTCCCAATATTGCACTCAACAAGGATGATTTACCTGAACCGACCTGGATAAAAGAATTTAGTGAAAAAATCTGGTCACAGAAAGAAGCAGAAAATGTGACATAACAAAAGTTCCTCATATCACAACAACTAATGGTGTGCTTGGTTCACTTGGGGAAATGATAAGAGGATTTATAATGAATATAATGACGAATAAAAATGGATATAATCATTACAATTATGATAGTTATTTAGAACAAATGAATGATTACCATTACCATTAATGGTGGTTGGTTTGTTAAAAATTTTGAAATTTTTATTTTTACATCAAATTTTAAATATATTCTAATTAACTATATCTAATTTATGTACCCCATTTATGATAACAAGATGTTTCAAATCAAGTATATTGTAGTATTTCCTTTTCAATAGTTCTTGAAGAAAAACTTGCTACAGCATTTACTTGCATCAACATATCATCAGCCACATAATGTCCTCAAAATACAATTTAATCATCCAAAACATTGTACACTTCATCTAAATAACCATAATGTCTACCATTCCATTGCTACAGTAAAAAAGAAAAAAAATCTTATCACTCGTGTGAAACTTCTTTTTTTAGTGTATTGACTTTCATTCCTCTCATAATCAAGGGGTATGCAGTAATGCCTCAAATGCACATATAGAAATACTATTCATCCAATCATAATATAATACCAAGCATCCTTTTTTCATTCCTTACCTTTCCTTTCTTCGCATACCAACTAACCAAGCACCCCTATATCAGTGCTAGACATTCACATGCCAGTAATAACCTTCTAAAAAGATAGGATTACCTTTCAGTTAACTAGAACTTTTCACTCCCTATGTATTACTTGTAAATCCTCTATCTACAAATACAGAGCTGAACAATGTTTTTTCACAATCAGAAACCATATTAAGATATAAGTAGACAATGCCAGCCTGAAGTCCTAAAGAAATGCTTAAGATTGACAGCATAATAAAATACCTATCAGTTGTACTTGGATGAACATAAGCAACATTATCCATCACTTTACCATCAGCAAACTTGTAGAATTCAATAAACAATTAATGTTTCAACATCAGGGCTTTAGCAGTTAAGTACGCAGAAATATTGTTGAACATAATGCAATAATATCAGTTAGAAAATCAACCTCTCCAACTATTGCAATCAATGTACCCTTTGGGAAGTACAAAGTCACATTATTTAGAACCAGATTCCATTCCTTTTCATCATTACTTGACCAAGTAGAACATGCATCATGCATTTTAACAGCAATGTCTTCAGATGTGAAATCAAAATGACTATTTGAGATAGCAGATGGTGATTCATCCATCTGTTCCACTTGACGTTTCCATTCTTGACAGCAGAGGAACCTGCTCAACCGTCTAGTTGATATAAAGGCCTGATTCAGAGAGAAAATGCGACACCAACATCAGCAACTGCCCAATGTATATCAACATTTCCATATTTATAAACAAGCACTACTCACATCAATCAGTCCATTAATGACCCATGGGAACGAATTGAGAGGAGAGATCAAATTATTGAACAGAGCAAGACAAGTGAAAACCTGCGGTACAAGTTTCCGAAAAGCAACTAAACTAATAAAAATGAAGGAGGATAAATAATAGAAGGGAATTTATTATTAATGAGTTAAAAGAGACACAATCAACATACCGTGGCAGCATCAAGCTGATATCCCATCAAAGTATATAGTCCAAAAGTAAACAGGGAGAAAAGAGTTGGTGTTGTGGCCCAAAAAAAGACACACCAAGCATCCAAATACTTACGCGTCTGAAGAGAGGGGTCAAACACAATTGTTGATAACTATTCAGTATTTCACTAAAATGTAATGATACACTGCACTTCAATTCCAAGTTATGGAAAGCAAATTATCATACAGCTAAGTGCTTGACTTCTTCAGTTCTAGTCTTCATCACCCAACTAGAGAAAAGTTGCTCCCAGCTATACATCTTTATCGTGCGAATATGTGTCAGAATTTCTCCTGATCTTCTAATCCTGTCAGAGATTAAAACATACAGAACATATATATAGTTAAAATAATTTACTGATTCATTTATAGACCTCAACCAATAGCTTAAACATTTGGATTCAATGGTTCTTGATATGGCATCAAAGCCTTCTATGATCAGAACAAGTTCAAGCCACAAAACCCCCATTTATGTGGATCTCTGGTTTATTGTAATTTATCCACATTTCGTATGAGGAAGCATATTAAAATAATATATTAGTTATCTATGGATCTTATCTAATAGCTAAAACATTTGGAGCTACAACATTTGGATAAAATGGTTTCTTCACAGTTGTTAAGGGAAGATGTACCAGGGCATTTAGCACTATAATATCTGAGATCACAAACTTATTCAACTTGTTCCACTTGACACCCTTTAGTTTTTGAGCTGACCATGTAAAGGCACTTTTAACTGGTAAAATCAATACAAAACTCAATGAATATGAGAAAAGCTTCCTCGGCTACTGCAGAGAAGATATTTGGGTCATAGAAAACCCATGAATGGCATTTTTAACTTCCATGCCAAGGCCTTGAAGCCATTAAGCATAGCTATTATATGTACAAAACAACACCATGAAACAACCAAATTTTGGGTAATAACACAACCATTTGGCAAAATTTATTCCAAAAAAATATACCAAGAATGCATACCTCTCATCTTTTTGTGTCATCATTTTCTCAGTTGCACCAGCAATTAATCCGGAGATCCATTTATTCACTACAATAGTAAGAAAAATATATCATATAGTTTAATATTCTCAATGAAAAGGTGCAAACACTAAAGAACAGTCCACATCTCACAGCAACATGCCAGTTGAAAATTTTGCACAAGCCCATATATAATCCACATTACTCTTATCAGTATTTATCAGAATAATCTTAAGGGACCATATCCCTTAGTGTCCAAAGCTGAGTCTAAGAAATTTAGCAGATGATACTTATAGAATTATTAAAAAGATTTTTATTCCTCTATAATGAAGAAGAGTAAAGGGGCTCAGAAGGTAATAATTTAAAAGGTAATGCATGTAGACACTAGGGACAAGTGCTTGTCTTAATGAAATTAGTGAGATCCTACCCAATTGACATCCCTTCATTTTGCCTACTTTGACTTCTACCAATTTAACAAAGGTTCTTGATCCTCTATAATGAAGAAGAGTAAAGGGGCTCAGAAGGTAATAATTTAAAAGGTAATGCATGTAGACACTAGGGACAA
>JAOQMS010000005.1:5950113-5962818 GCA_027563885.1 Erythroxylum longipes
GGCCCAAAGAGTGGAGGAAAGGAACCAGATCATGGAACAAGCACAAGAGGAACACTTGGGTAAGCATTTGAGGGGCTAGGCAAATCAAAGGGGAGGTGGACCCAAAGGAAATTGGAGCTGGGTCACAGGTCCAAATAACCCGAGCAGGACCACCAACTACTTTCCCAATCGGGCAGCAGAGACAGGGAAGGACAACACACTGGTACCTTCAGGGACGGGTTCAAACAACGTGGCGTCCCGAATCAGCAGTGCTACTCCAACTACCGGGGCTTACCGGCGACTCACAGACGCCTAGGTTGCCAGGAAGAGAGCGTTGAGGGTCTGTTTTAAGTGTGATGAGAAGTATAGCCCAACCCATGTCTATAAAAATAAGCAACTCAGTGTGATTCTGCTGCAACCCATTGATGAGAAGGGAGACAGGATCATAGAGGAGGATAATTCCGAAACAGAGGAAGCACATGGGGAGGAAGAAAATGAACCAGCTACCCTGGAGTTGTCAATGAATTCAGTGGTAGGAATTACAGCCAATAACACTATGAAGTTATTAGGGAGTTGTATGGGAGAAAAAGTCCTCATATTGATAGACAGTGGGGCATCACATAACTTCATCACTTCAGAAACAGTAGAAAGGCTGAGGATTGAGACCAAAAAAGTGGAAATGTTTGAGGTTTCACTGGGGGATGGATATAAGGTAAAGGGCAGCAAGCAATGTCCCACCGTGGAGGTGAACTTACAGGGAATGAAGATTAAGCAACCATTCTATGTGTTTGAAATGGAGGGAGCTGATATGGTCCTTGGTATTGAGGGGCTGAAGTCCTTGGGAGAAGTGAGAGTCAACTGGAACCAATTAACAATGAAGGTAAAACAGGGCAGAGAGGAATACTGCTTGGAAGGGGATCCAAGCCTAGTTAAAACCATGGTGTCTCTAAAGGCTGCTATAAGAACTCTTAAGAGTGGGCATCAAGGGTATTTAATTGAATTCGGGGAATTACAGATGAAGGAAGTGGAGGGAGAGCCTTTACCTGTGGCTGTCCAACAACTATTAGAAGAATATACAGCAGTGCACACACCAACAACAGAATTACCACCTCACCGAGAGCAAGATCACATCATTACCTTGAAACCAGGGGCTGCTCCACCAAACATACGCCCATATCGATATCCCCATTCGCGGAAGGCAGAATTCGAGAGGTTGGTTGGAGAAATGTTGCTGGCTGGTGTAATTCGGCCCAACAAGGGGCCTTTTTCAAGTCTGGAATTATTGGTAAAGAAGAAGGATGGAAGCTGGCGGTTTTGCGTAGATTATCGGGCTTTGAACAAGATAACACTACCTGACAAGATTCCTATACCAGCCATTGATGAACTAATCGATGAGTTGGGGGGTTCTAAACTATTTTCCAAGTGGGATTTGAAAGCGGGATACCATCAAATCCGGATCAAGACCGGAGATGAGGAGAAGACAGCTTTTAGAACACACCAAGGGCACTATGAATTTTTAGTGATGCCTTTTGGCCTCACCAACGCCCCCTCTACATTCCAATCGCTTATGAATGACATTTTTCAAGAGCATTTAAGGAAGTTTGTGTTGGTGTTCTTTGACGAGATATTAGTGTACAGCCCCGATGAAGATTTCCATTGGAAACACTTGAAGGAGACCTTAAGAATACTCCAAGACAGTAAATTGGTGTTAAACCTCAAGAAATGTGTGTTTGCTAGATCCCGACTGGAGTATCTTGGTCATATCATATCTACTGAAGGAGTGCTAGCGGACCCTGAGAAATTGGCTGCCATGGACAGATGGCCGACACCTAAGAATCTGCGGGCATTACGGGGATTCCTTGGCTTAAAGGGATACTACAGGAGGTTTGTAAGAAATTATGAAAAAATGGCTGCACCACTTACAGCTCTTCTCAAGAAAGACGCTTTCCTATGGAGTAAAGAATCCCAGCAAGCCTTTGAAGAACTTAAGAAGGCAATCACCACTGTACCGGTCTTAGCCTTACCAGATTTTTCCCGACCCTTTGAGCTGGAGACTGATGCTTCGGGGTGGGGAGTGGGGGCAGTATTAATGCAGCAGGGACGCCCCATTGCATATTTCAGCCAAGCTTTCTCCTTGGCTAAGAAAAATAGTTCAGTATATGAGAGGGAATTAATGGCCATTGTTTTGGCAGTCAAAAAGTGGCATCACTATCTGTTGGGGCACCCTTTCATCATCAAAACCGACCAAAAAGCTCTTAAGTTCTTATTGGAACAGCGCAATCTCAGTGAGGACCAACAGAAATGGGTATCAAAGTTAATGGGAAACAAGTTTGAAATCCATTATAAACCCGGCAAAGAAAATAGGGTGGCGGATGCTTTGTCTAGGAGAGAGGATAACCTAGAGCTTAAGGCTGTTACACGATGGCAGTATGAAGATTTTGGAGGATGGGAAGAAGAAGTTAAGAAGGACCAGAAGTTACATGCACTTTGGCAAAAGGGGGTTAAAGGGGAACATCTTCTGGAAGGATTTTCAGTCAAAGGAGGTAATCTTTTATTCAAGGGCCGAATGGTGCTTCCCAAGGGGTCCTCGAGAATCCCACTACTCATGAAACAATGCCACTGCACACCAGTGGGAGGACATTTCGGTATTTCAAAACATATAAGAGGTTATCCACTTTTGTGCACTGGGAAGGAATGAAGAAAGACATTCAGCAGTATGTTGCAAATTGTGAGGTATGCAAGCAGTGCAAATATGAGGCATTGAGTCCAGCAGCACTTCTACAACCGTTACCCATTCCTCAAAGAGTTTGGGAGGATATTAGCATGGATTTCATCACGGGACTGCCAAGGTCCAACCGGTTTGATACTATTATGGTGGTGGTAGATCGGCTGACAAAATATAGGCATTTCATATCCCTTTCTCACCCTTATACTGCCAAGGAAGTAGCTGTTGTTTTTGTAAGGGAGATAGTGAAACTACATGGATTCCCTAAATCCATTATTTTAGATAGGGATAAGCTATTTATGAGTTTATTTTGGCAAGAACTCTTTAAGCTCTCCGGAACTACCCTCTGGTTTAGTTCTTCTTATCATCCCGAGACGGATGGACAAACCGAAGTAGTGAATAGAGGATTGGAGACCTACCTCAGATGTTTTGTCGGGAATTAGCCAAGAAGATGGGTGAAGTGGTTATCTTGGGCGGAATATTGGTACAATACCAATTTTAATCAATCCGCAGGAATGACTCCTTTTAAGGCCCTATATGGGAGGGACCCTCCTACCTTATTCAAATTGGAAGACCTCACTTCAGCTGTGGACGATGTTAATGAATTAATGAAGGAGAGGAATGCAGTAATCAAGGAGTTGAGGGAACATTTAGAAAAGGCTCAACAACGAATGAAGAATACAACAGATAAACAACGAAGGGATGTGGAGTTTGAATTGGGAGAACGAGTATACATCAAGATTAGACCTTATCGAATGAAGTCCTTGGCAAAGCGGGTGAATGAGAAGTTGAGTCCTAGGTTTTGTGGACCTTTCAAAATAATTGAGAAAATTGGCAAAGTTGCCTACTACCTGGAATTACCCCCAAATGCTAAAATACACTCCACTTTCCATGTTTCACAACTAAGGAAGTCAGTGCAGCCACCTCCTGACCCGCAGCCATTACCACTGTCATTAACCGAGGACAATGAGCTGCTGCTACAGCCAGAATTGGTAAGGAAAATCCGAAAACTGATTAATGGCAGGGAAGAGGTACTGGTGAAATGGAAGGATTTACCAGATCACAACAGTACTTGGGAAGATTATGAAACTATTGACAAGCTCTTTCCAGATTTTCACCTTGAGGACAAGGTGAAACTTGTCGACGGGGGTAATGATAGACCCTTAATTAAGAAAGTTTATAAAAGGAAGAAGGGGCACGTGGGGTTGAAGGTATATTCTAGAAGACAGAGAGAGAAAGGGGCTGCAGGGACAACAAGGGGAACAATCCTAACTAACTTGGCAGCAGTAGGGCCCACTGGGCAGGAGAGAGGAGGGGGTATTTCTGCAAAACATGAGGTAAGAAAGGACAAGGAAAAATAGAGAGAAGTTTGGGAGAGTGGTTAGCCTCTCGAAAGCTAACCAAAAGGGGGGGAGAAGGTGCTGTCTGTTCTGGGAGTTCTTTGGAGGAGAAGCTCCAGGAGGAGTCCTGTGAGCCTACATTACTGCCATACTTCTTTTCTTTCTATTTCTTTGATCTAGAGCCTAGGGATACACTGTTATTTACTTACTAAGCATTGGGTGTACTGGGTGTTTGGATACTATATTAGAATACATATAAGTAAAGATTGCTAGTGTTCTATCAGAAACATTCAACTGCTGAACAAAAACACCAAAAACTGAAAGCAAACTTGGGTGAAGGTAAGGGAGTTATCATTGAGGGTATTGCTATTTCATGACATCAACAAGCTTATGGGTAAATGAACTTGCAATTCTACTTGCACACATCACATGTATGTGGATGCAAGGAGGGATTGTAAGCTACCTTAATAGCAATAATACCAAAGTAAGGTCAGATTTTTAAAGTGCTTATTTAGCATTACAAGCAATAACTAGGACATCTTTCAATCAAAATGCAAAATGATGATAAAGTGTTGGAAGTACGGTAAGTGAGATTAGTAATTTCACATTCATCAACATTCAAGAGAAATTCAATCTCCCCTCATAACAGTATAAGTTTATTCCTATTTTATCCAAAGTAAATGTCTTAAACAAGTTGCGCCATGGATTACTGGGATTTACAACAGCCAAGAGCACTCATTAAATTTGCTGAACAAATGCTTTGATAGCATCATATGAGGTGAAGAGAAAGAGAAATAGTCCTGAAACTTTCATAGCACGAATAAGATTCCAAAGAATGAAAAGATCCAAACCACTATTACTCCTCTTTCCTATGTCTCAATTCTTGCAAAAATTCTAAAAACAACACCGATGAAAGGATCAAGTTTTCGGTTTGGCACTAATGGCAGCGTTTCATATGCATATTGTTCTCTTCACATTAAGTGTTGTCTACTTAGTAAAACTACTTCAACTATTTCACGGCATAATAATGAAGCTACTTGTGGATAATTTTACAAGCAATACCTGTTCCTCAAAGATGTCAACTTTATCCTAATATAATTGATAGATATGCTGAAGATAATATCCAACGTAACTAAAGAACTTTCTTCAAGAAACTTCCAAGCCTGCAAAAAATGAAGCCCAATACATGACCAAACACATTCACCACGAAAGCAAAGAAGCTATACGACAGGTATATATTATAGCTCAACATTCCTATTTACAGCAATAGAGTTCTTTCATATCCTTTGTGCAGTAATGGTAATGGTTCCATGAAACAAAAGCCAAAATATTTTATGTCACGAAAACAATAAGTCCACTCGTCTTGCGCGATAAACTGCTTCATGTGTGAGAACTAACATTTCTAATGATCAAGAAATCAACCAACCCACTCTAAGAAAATGGATAGAGTACAAGCCAATCAACTTTAGCCGTAGTTATGAAACTCGATTATCTGGGCTCTTATGACAATAGACCTCTAGAATCTCACTATTGTGAACTGAAGTAAGCTCTAGAATCTCACTATCTTTTGAACTGAAACACCACAATAATTCCACACCCACATCACGTGCATTAATAAGCAATTGAACGTACAGAAATAAATTAATTTAGGAAGTCCTAAAGAAAATAATTAGTTATTTTCAATAACACAGTGTGAAAGAAACATTAGTCACAGCAAACAAATTAAGAGATACGAGCATGTCACTTGGGAGAAAAGCTCCCGTCAGACAAACAAAATCATTACCTCTAGAGAAGCAAATGCCTTATGCAGATGAATGATTCCCAATATTGATTTCATGATCCACCAAAAACAAAGGAGCCGTTCACGAATCACAATATACATCCACGTATACTTTGAGGAGATTATCATAACTGTCTATACACATTAAAAACAGGGATTTAGATCAGATAAAATGTGTTAGTAAAATAAGTTCAGAAGCTAACAACTAAAATCGACCAAGGCTTACCCAGAGCATCAATTGAGAGCTCCTGGAAAGCCACTCATGATACAGCACAAAATCCCCATGAAAGTCCTTCTCAAAAAGTAAAGTCACGTCCACCAACGACAAACAAACTCCAAGCGCAGGTAGAAAACGCAAAACTACCTTCTCTGTAAACGTCATCTACATAATATTTGTAATAAGTTTAATGCACTTAACAATTGGTTTAAAATAAAATTTAAGGATTTAATTTTTAAAAAAAAAGGAAATGGCGTCAAAGCTTGATGTATAATTCATGATAAAGCAACATAGAAAAACAGTAGTCAAAGGACGTTTAGTGCATGAAACTGAAACTTGAATAAAGACCACCAGAAGTAGAATATCTAAAGCTTTTAATTTACATGAGAGCTCAAATTAACTTCCAGCTAAACATTCATAGTAGCCCAAATGACTGTCTGCAAGAATCCAAGAAGATGAGAAATTGTTGAGGTCAACTTAAAACTCTGGCCTTATATCAAGAGAAAAGATCAAAAAGTTAGCAAAAAGTTTATTTTCACATTTCAGACAGTCTATAAAGCTTCATTAATGCTATATATGTGTCAGGATATATCACAGGAAAATCGGGGATGTCATAGCTTTGAGCTATAAGTTGCAACTTTAAAAGCCAATTATAAAGCCGTACCTCTGAAATTTTAAGAAATATGATTCGAATCATATCATTTCACAAATTTCAGTTTGTTAACGTAAAATGTAAACCACTTAGGACGAATGTGCAATCGTGACTTGTCAACCAAGTAGGCCACTTTTTTTCTTTATTTTCAAGAAAAACCAAAGGTCACTAACTTTTGAACTTAACTTCGTGTAACTACTGCAAGTTTGTAATTTAATTCGATTAAACAACTTTGATTCAATTGTAGCTCTTTTAGGGCTTCATAAAAATCCGAAACAAGATGCCCATACAATAAGCACAAACTAGAACACACTTGCAATTCAACATATCAATAACCTATACTCAACAGTCAAAAAATGGTATCTTTCTATCTTTAGTTACGTCAAATATATGATAACACTAACTTACCCGCTGGATTCCGCTGGCATTCCTTCGAGATACAGCAAGCACGAAAATCATGAACAAAGTCAGCATATTTGCACCAAACATTAAAACCGTGAGCCTCGTTAAGGGAAAAAAAAATCATTACACAGATAAAAACACGGAAAAGAAAATACAAAACAAATGAGAAGCGAAACAGCAACAAAGAACAGAGGATATATGTGACCGAAGCAGTCGGAGAACGTATTCCCACTCCACACCTGCGAAAGAAGAAGACAAAATCAAGCGAAAAGACAAAGTCTCGTTGTTTCCTACAGTTTTCAAGGTAATCAACCAGAAGTTAACAGAGAGGCGTACGGGAGGAGAATTAGGGCAAATGAGACGTAGCAGCTCCATTGCTGAGCACTCTTTCTGCTTGGGTGTGAGTGTGACAGAGGAGAAGCCAAGTGAATCAAACGTTTCGTGGGTGCACAAAGCTTTCGTTTTTTATCTTTTATCTTATGCCTGCTTTGTTTTACTTTTGGCACGAAAACACGGTCGTTTTGCTTTAGATGATGGACACTTGAATTGGTGGCGACAAAAGGAATCCGGATCCTTTGTATAACGTTACTTTATCTAACTCTATCTAATTAAAAAATGTCGTCGTTAGAGCTTGTGTAAGTTAAGATCGCAGGTTTCTATACGATAAGTTTTAATATTTTTAACTTTGATAATATCGCAAGAGCATGGATCATTCATGTAATATTTAACGTGTCGATCTTACAAGAAGGGTTAATCTAATACTAAAATTCAAGGCTGAGTACAATTCACAATAATTCAATAAACAAAACTAAAACAAGAAATTATTCTATCACACAATTAATTCCTAATAATCAAATTCGAAAATATAAACAAGATATCAATTTGAACAATCAAATCAAAAATTAACCTAGGAACTATCAATTGAGAGAAAGGGGTTTTTAATCCAACTTTAAGAAAAACCTAATTGATTATAAAATTACTGAATTACCGGGTCTAGACAGTCCTAGGGTGGATTACTCTCTCTCGAGTTATAATCTTCAACCCTAATTTAGATTATAAAATTGCAACCTCTTGATTCACAATTTACCCAAAACCTAAATTAGATCTGAAATTGTCTAATAACCTACCGAAAATCTATGAAAGATCTCTCGTTACATAATTTTGCCGGTTTGATTCAATTCTCAATCTATTAAACTATCTAACTCTCGTTAATGCAATTTAATGATATTCACTCGGTTCACCCTCTCAGTTTATTACCGAATTATTAAGAACAGAAATTGAATCACAATAGCTCAATAAAAATGCAATAAATCAAATTTCACTAATCTCAAAGAGAAAAATCCTGAATGTGAATATACACATAAATCAACATTCAACACAACCTATTATCAACGACTATCACAATTCTATACATCAACAAAATTGAAATAAAACCGGAAAATACGAGTGGAACGGATTAATGGAGGCAGCAACAACTAGAAACCTCCTATTATGGGAAGTACTTCATGTAGGCTTCTTCTCTGTGTCTCTCTTCCTTCGTTTCCTTCCTCAATCTTTCGATAAAGCTCTCTAGGGTTTTCAGGATGTGGTTGATACAAAAGCTCTCATCTTCTATTCTTCATGTTCTTTAAATAGCTTGACAGCCCTAAGGTTTTTTCAGGGGAAATGGTCTGAAAAATCCCTCGAAACCTGACTTTTTCTCTCGTTTGCATGTCAGCTCGACGCAGGCCATGATCGTAGCCCTGCTTGCCATGATCGTGGGCAACATCTAACCTCTCTGTCACCATCGTGACGCAAATGCCACGATCGTGGCCTGTGACAAAGTCTTTCTATCACGATCGTGGTTTGGTTCACAAGTCTCTGTCACGATTGTGCCACGATCGTGGCCATGTTTTTAGCCCGAAAGTCTCCAAAACTCTTCCGTTCTTCGCCGTTGATCCTGAAACACTAACAAACACATCAAGGTATCTCAAGAACATAACATTTAAGCTCAAAGACTTATACTAACCTATAAAACACTTAAATACATAAACTAACGCAATTGTAACATAAACACACACTAAACACTCAAATTAACACCAAATACATAATAAATTAAATCCTAAAACATGATGCAAATCACAACTATCTGTTAAGAACGATCAATCACAATAATCAAAAAACAAGTGCGGAAATAACAGATACACACAGATTTACATGGTTCACCAATGTTTGGCTACGTCCACGGGAGACTAGGGTTTTATTTCACTGTGAATATTTTCAACATTTGTACACTTGGAGAATAAAACGTATTTATATACCAAAGAGGTTATTGTGGGCCTGGTGTAAAGTCCAAATATATTATCAGGCTCCATATTTCAACAATTGTCCCACTTGGAGACTAATCCAGTCAACCCAACCATCTTCATTCTCCATGCCAATGCACCCCACAAACTTACATAGTCACAACATCTCCCACACTAAGGCAGAAGACCAACTGAGGCCCTGTATAGCCCCAGTTTCCCAACATCAACACCTTTAGTCAACATGTCTGCTGGATTCTTAGCACCATCAATCTTCTTCAAACACTTCTCACCTTCTTCCACCAAACTGCGAGTGAAATGGTACCTACACTGGATGTGCTTAGTTCTAAAATGATACACTGGATTCTTCACCAGCTATATAGCACTCTGACTATTAGTGAAGAGAACCTTGTCATGCTGCTTCTTGCCCAACTCTTCCAAGTTATCAATCAACCATATCATCTCCTTACCAGCTTCAGCTATTGCAACATATTCAGCCGCTGTAGATGACATAGAAACACACTTCTGAAGTTTAGACATCCAACTCGCTACTGTCCCATCTATAGTGTAGACATACCCGGATGTACTCTTGATTAAATCCACATCTTCACTAAGATCAGCATTAACAAAACCCTTTAGTACTACCTTGCCATTCCCATAACAAAGTGAGGTGCTAACTGTTCCTTTCAAGTATCTCAAAAGCCACTTCACAACTTCCCAATGCTCTTTCCCTGGATCTAACATGTATATGCTCTCAGCTCCCACTACATGTGTTATATCAGGCCTAGTACAGACCATAGCATACATCAAACTCCCAATTGCAGAAGCATAAGGCACTTTTGCCATGTGCTCACGTTCCTCAGCTATCTTGGGTGATTGTTCCTTTGACAATTTGAGATGGTTAGCCAAAGGTGTGCTCCTGAGCTTAGCATCATCAACTCTGAACCTAGACAACACCTTCTCAATGTATTGCTGCTGGGACAGATTTAGAATTCCAACGGCTGGTCTCGGGAAATCCTCATCCTTAGAATCTATTTTGCTGCACTCAAATCTTTCATCTCAAACTCTGAAGATAGTCTCCCCTTAAGATTATTTATCTCCTCCATACTTGAACCTGTAATCAACATATCATCTACGTACAAGAGTAAAGTAACAAAGGAGTCAGTAAACTTCTTGATGTAACAACACTGATCCTTTTCACTCCTGTGAAAATCATTTATGAACATGAAAGAGTCAAACTTCTTATACCACTGTCTTGGAGCCTACTTCAATCCATACAAGCTCCTATTGAGCTTACACGCCATGTATTCCTTACCAGGGACCTTATATCCCTCAGGTTGCCGCATGTAGATTTCTTCTTCCATATCTCCAGGTAAAAAAGTTGTTTTTACATCCATCTGCTCAAGGTGTAAGTCCTTTGCTGCAACAATACTCAGTAAAATTGATTGTAGTTAGCTTCACAACAGGAGAGAATATTTCAGTGTAGTCAATACCTTTCCTTTGTGAATATCCCTTAACCACCAATCGAGCGTTGAACCTAACTGTACCATCAGTTTCATTCTTGATCCTGTAGACCCACTTGTTCAATAGAGCTTTCTTCCCTGTAGGCAACTTAATTAACTCCCAAGTATCATTCTTCTCAAGTGACCATATCTAATCATCCATCTCTTGCTCCCACTTAATTGAATCTTCACCTGCAAAACCTCGTCAAAGGATTTTGGTTCCCCTTCATTAGTCAACAACAAATAATGCAAAGATGGTGAATACCTTTCTGGTGACCTGGTAACCTTGTTAGATCTCCTCAACATTGGCTCAGGTGTGACTGGCTGCTGTTCTAGTTCTGCAACAATATTTTCTGGATTTTCTTGTGGTCTTGCTACAATATCACGAGGTGAAATTTCCTGCAACTCAACCTCAGCTCCCACTTCTTCTGCATCTTCAGATCGCACCCTAAACTTGTCCTTATATAGGACATTCTCATCAAATGTCACATCACAGTGTCAACTTGTCCTTATATAGGACATTCTCATCAAATGTCACATCACAGTGTCACAAGATCTTCCTATTCTTGTCATCCCAAAATCTATATCCAAACTGATCTGAACCATACCCAATAAAATAGCACTTCAAAGCCTTTGCATTAAGCTTGTGCAGCACACCCAAAAGTCCGCAGGTGAGTAAACTTGACCTCCTTATCTGACCAAACCTCTTCTGGCATCTTGAAACCCAAAGGAACTGAAGGTCCTCTATTTATCAAGTATGCTACTGTGCTCATTGCTTCTGTCCAAAACGTTTTTGGCAGCTCAGCACGTAGTCTCATGCTTCTTGCTCGCGCATTCAACGTTCTGTTCATCTTTTCAACAATCCCATTATCTTTTGCCTTGCCAGGAGCTGTCCTGGTACACCTGATTCCCTCATCAGCACAAAACATCTTGAATTCTGTAGAATCATACTCTCCACCATTATCACACCTTAGGCATTTGATCTTCAACCCAGTCTGATTTTCAACTTCAGCCTTCCACCTCTTAAAGGTAACACACACATCTGACTTATGTTTTAGAAAGTAAACCTATACCTTCCTGCTGAAGTCATCAATGAAGGCAATGTAGTATCTCGAACCACCAAGAGAGGACACTAGAGATGGCCCCCACACATCTGTGTGTACTAGTTTTAACCGTTCTGCCTTTGGTTCTCTACTAGCCTTTGTGAAACTGACCCGTTTCTGCTTTCCCAGAGCACAACTCTCACAAAAACCCATATCAATAGATTTTAAACCTTGCAGATACTCCTTTGAAGCTAGCATCTTCATCCCCTTTTGACTCATGTGTCCTAGTCTGTTATGCCATAGACTTGAGCTCGATGTACTATCAACTACAGTAACCATGTTCGAACACCCTACGGTAGTGTATAAAGTTCCAGATTTTGTACCCCGTGCTATCACTATAGCTCCCTTCACAATTTTCCAAGAATTCTCCCCGAACACTGCCCTATAACCCGTGCTGTCCAACTGACCAATAGAAATCAGATTCTTCTTCAAGTCAGGAATATATCTGACATCTTGCAGCTTCCATTTACTCTCACCTGAGGTCTGGATACACACTTTCCCCTTTCCAGCAATCTTCAAAGCTTTATTATCAGCAAGATACACCTGGCCAAAATTTCCATACTTGAAATTATGGAATAACTCTCTGCTCGGGGAAGAGTGGAATGATGCGCCAGAATCAAGTATCCAGGAGTCAATCGAACTGTCCACACTAAGAATTAAGGCGTCACCAATGTCTTCTGCAGAACATACAGAATCATCATCTTCATGGAACTTATTATTTTT
>JAOQMS010000005.1:5970121-5991874 GCA_027563885.1 Erythroxylum longipes
TGTCCAACTGACCAATAGAAATCAGATTCTTCTTCAAGTCAGGAATATATCTGACATCCTGCAGCTTCCATTTACTCTCACCTGAGGTCTGGATACACACTTTCCCCTTTCCAGCAATCTTCAAGGCTTTATTATCAGCAAGATACACCTGACCAAAATTTCCATACTTGAAATTATGGAATAACTCTCTGCTCGGGGAAGAGTGGAATGATGCACCGGAATCAAGTATCCAGGAGTCAATCGAACTGTCAACACTAAGAATTAAGGCGTCACCAATGTCTTCTGCAGAACATACAGAATCATCATCTTCATGGAACTTATTATTTTTCTGATCTCTCTTCTTCTTAGGTTTTGGGCAGTCCTTCTTGAAGTGTCCTTTTTTGCCACAGTTCCAATAAGAGACCTCATTTCTGCCTTAATATTTTCCCCGCCCTTTTGATTTTGATCGACCATGTTTACTATGGCCTCCCTTCGACTTTCTCCTACCCCTTCCCTTGACACTGAGTGCATTCCCAAATGAATCCCCGATTTTCCTTTTGCGAATGCTCTCACTCAAAACAAAATCTCGGACTTCATCAAACCTTAGCTTCTCAGACCTACGCGAACTGCTAATTATGGAAACAACAGTATCCCACGACTCAGGTAGAGAGGACATCAAAATTAGGGCTCTAATCTCATCATCAAAATTAATATCAATAGAGCTTAATTGACTGATAATCATATTAAATTTGTTAATATGATTTGTGACAGATCCACTTTCAGACATCTCCAAATTAAACAAACGATGCATCAGATATACCTTATTAATGGCTGATGGTTTTTCATACATGTTTGCCAGAGCCTTTAGTACTCTTGCAGTCGTTGTCTCCTTAACAATGTTGAAGGCAACATTTCTCGCCAACGACAAACGAATCAACCCTAGCGTCTGCCAATCTTTCAGATTCCAAACCTCCTGTTTCATGGTTTCTGGTTTCTCCCCTGACAAGGGTTCGTGGAGGTTTCTCTGATACAGATAATCTTCCATCTGCATCTTCCAGAAACCAAAATTTGTTCCATTGAATTTCTCAATTTGAACCTTCGTGCTTTCCATCTTTTCAGATTGTTGTGATACCAACCAATCTCTAATACCAGTTGTTAAGAACGATCAATCACAATAATCAAATAACAAGTGCGAAAATAACAGACACATACAGATTTACGTAGTTCACCAATGTTTGGCTACATCCACGGGCGGATAAGGTTTTATTTCACTGTGAATGTTTTCAACATTTATACACTAGGAGAATAGAACGTATTTATATGCCAAAGAGAATAGTTAGATCCGTGATTGTGGGCCTGGTGTAAAGGTCAAATATATTATCAGGCTCCATATCTCAACACTATCAACATCCCCATACTTAAATGTTTGCTTGTCTTCAAACAAACAAAATAACAAGCACATAATATACAATGCTATAATGAGGCAATGGCTTCAACTTCATGAAATAAATTTAATCTTAAACACAACAAATTGAAATAAAATAAAAAATACGAGTGGAACGGATTAATGAAGGCAGTAACAGTAAGAAACCTTCTGTTCTGGGAAGTAGTTCACGTAGGCTTCTTCTTTGTGTCTCTCTTCCTTCATTTCCTTCCTCAATCTCTCGATAAAGCTCTCCAAGGTTTTCGGGATATAGCTGATGCAAAAGCTCTCATCTTCTATTCTTCATGTTCCTTAAATATCTTAACAACCCTAGCGTTTTTTCAGGGTCGAAATGGTCCAAAAATCTTAAAAACCTGACTTTTTCTCTTATTTGCATGCCTGCCCGATGCAGGTCACGATTGTGGCTAGCATCTAACCTGTGATAAAGTCTTTAGGACACGATCGTAGTTTGGTTCACAGTTCTCTGTCACGATCGTGGCATATCGTGGGCCATGGTTTCAGCCCAAAAGTCTACAAAACTCCTTGACCCTGAAACACTAATAAACACATCAAGGTACCTCAAAAATAACATTTAAACACATAAAATAACATAATTCTAACCTAAACACACGTTAATTTGAGTGTTTAGTGTGTGTTTAGGTTAGAATTGTGTTAGTTAAGTGTTTTTATGGGTTAGTATAAGTCTTTGAGCTTAAATGTTATGTTTTTGAGGTGTGTTGATGTGTTTGTTAGTGTTTTAGGGTCAACGGCAAAGAACGGAGGAGTTTCGGAGACTTTCAGGTTAAAACCATGGCCCACGATCGTGACAGAGACTTGTGAACCAAACCACGATTGTGGCCTAAGGGACACGATCGTGACAGGAAAACTTTGTCACAGGCCACGATCGTGGCACAAATGTCACGATCGTGACAGAGAGGTTAGATGCTGGCCACAATCGTGGCCTGCATCGGGCAGACATGCAAACAGGAGAAAAAGTCAGGTTTTGAGGATTTGTTGCACCGTTTCGACCCCCAAAAAACCCAAAGGTTATCAAGGTATTTAAGAAACACGAAGAACAGAAGATGAAAGCTTATGCATCAGCCATATCCCGAAAACCCTAGAGAGCTTTATCGAGAGATTGAGGAAGGAAACAAAGGAAGAGAAACACGGAGAAGAAGTTTATGCGAAGTACTTCCCAGAACAGGAGGTTTCCTATTGTTACTGCCTCCATTAATCTGTTCCACTTGTATTTTTCGATTTTATTTCAAATTTTTTGATGTATAGAATTGGGATGGTCATTGAGAATAGGTTGTCTTGAATGTTGATTTATGTCTATACTCACCTTCGGGATTTTTATCTTTGAGATTAATGAAATTTGATTTGTTACGTTTTTATTGAGTTATTATAATTCAATTTATGTTCTTAATAATTCGGTAACAAACTGAGAGGTGAACCGAGTAAATATCAATAACTTGCACTAATGAGAGTTAGGTAGCTTAATAGATTGAGAATTAAATCAAACTGGCAAAATTGTGTAATGAGAGATCGTGTATAGATTTTCAGTAAGTTATTGGACAATTTTATATCTAATTTAGGTTTTAGGTAAATTGTGTATCGAGAGGTTGTAATTCCATAATCTAAATTAGGATTAAAGGTTATAACTCGAGAGAGAGTAATCCACCCTAGGACCATCTAGACCCGATAAATTCTAAATTTCATAATCAATTAAGTTTTCATTAAGGTTGGATTAAAACCCCTTTCTCTCAATTGGTAGTTCCTAGGTTAATTCTTGACTTGGTTGTTCAAATTACTATCTTGTTTATATTTTCGAATTTGATTATTGAGAATTAATTGCGTGATTGAATAATTTCTGTTTTAGTTTTGTTCATTGAATTATTGTAAATTGTGTTCAATCTTAGATTTTAGGATTAGATTAACACCCCTCGTGAGATTAGTACTTTAGGTACTACACGAACGACCTGTGCACTTGCGGTATTTAATTAATTTTCTTTTTCACTTTTTAAGTATCTCTTTGTATAATTAATAACTGTCTCTTGATAAAGCGGAAGAGAATGATCTAACTAAATGATTGATTATAATTAATTAAAATTTATATCTTAATATTTACTTTTCATAAATTTAAAATTTAAGTAAACTAAAAAATTAATTGGCAATGTATCATTAATACCTTCAACGAATCAGATTGAGCGACGAATTTACAGTGCTTATTAACACACAAAAACTCCTGGATTAAGTAACTGTCATGAACTAAAAACCACCACAAGAGGCGGCTATAAACTCCAACACAGAAGAGGCAATATCCTCCACATCAGCGCTGGCCGTTGTGTCCACCACCACCCTGGGCACATCACCCACGTCATAATCCGTACACCCGTCGTAACCCTCCACCAACTTTTCCAGGTCACGCCACGTGGACGGCTTGTGCCAGCTGCGGCCACGGTTCTCGAGTCGCTGACGCCACTCGGCCTCATCCCTCGGCTTGCACTCCACAACCACGAGGCGGGCTCCGACAGACGTCGCCATGTGGACCAGCCGTTCGAGGTGGGCCCGGCGGGAGAGGGGAGAGTCGATGACGACGCTGAGGCCGAGGCGCAGCTGGGTGGCGGCGATGTTGAAGGCGACGTCGTAGGAGAGGTCGTTGAGGAGAGGTTGAGGAGTGGTGGTGGAGAGACAGTGGGTGGAGTCGCGGACGTCGTCTTTGTCGATGAGAGGGACGTGAAGAGAGGAGGCTAAACACTGAGCTAGTGTGGTCTTCCCTGTTCCTGGGTGCCCTTTCATTGCTATTATCCTTGCCACCTTGACTTTGTCACTACTATTTTCCATATCCTTTTTGTGATAACGATGAAGTTGTTCTTGTTCTGAATCCAAATTTTGAGAAGCTTGTAAATAGTTCCGTGGGATGGAGATGACAACGGATAAGCTTGCTTACGTTAAGCTGACAAAGACATGCACCTAATATAGTATCTTCATTTCTACTAAATAAAATTGATAAATTTAATAGAAGTACACGACCGTGTGTTTAGAAGGCTAGACGAGGACCTGCACTCCTTTGACTTCTTATGGTTCAGAACGAAGACACGTGGCATATGTTATATCACCAGACCTCTACCACTAACCCCTCTTGTTCTACTCGTAAACAAACGAACGATCACTAAAATGGCTACGCGTCTAGGGGCTGCCTCGCCCCCATCTCTCTCTCTACCTCCTCGAACTTCACTCTCTTTGTCTACTCTGCCCACTTTCACTCCACTATTCCTACAACCAAGACTCTCCTCGATTACCAAACTCCATTGCACTGCCAACAAACGACAACAAGAAGCCCCTCCAAGTTTCGACCCAAAGAGTGGAGTGGCTGTGTACAAGCCTAAATCTTATCAAGAACTTGTCAATGACGCTGCCAATTCTCTCTCTTTCGCTCTTCAAGGCGGCAAGACCCGCTTGGAAATCGACTTCCCGTAATTTCCCCGCTTGTTTTATTAGCGCTATCCTTAATTTCTTGTTTACCTCAGTTGTCGGGCATTTATTGCTAGGAATAACCCGTATCATAATTTGTGCTTTTAAGCATTAACATGATGATATTTGTAATTTAGAGTGACGGGTTGAGTGAAAGATTGAAGCTTTTGTAAAAAAGATTATCGAAGGAGTTGATCTACCGTTTGCTTGCTGTCTTTAGTCTCATAGGAACTCTTTTCTTGATTGGTTTGTCATTTCAGTTAATCTTACTGTTAATCCATGTATTTATATGTTTATCTTTTAATTCAACAATAAGAAAAGGCTGTAAATATGCTGTTAATAATAATAGGAATTTAGAAATAACGAAAGAGACAAGTTTAAGTTATAAACTTACATTATTCTGAGCTAGTTTCTTGGAAAATTTAGCTAGGCGTTATTGATTATGGTTGCCTGATAAAAATTATGGCAATATCGGCAATGCCAGTGTTTCCTATGACATGATGGAAACATGTTTATATCAGCAAATGTTTGGCTTTATTTTTTTATGTAATTGTTCCGTATCTATGCAATACTTGATCTTTTCTATACTTTTCCTTCTTTGCATCTCAGGCCGTTGCCCAGCAACATTTCTTCTTACAAGGTACTTCTTTTTGGTCTTCTTCCATGCTTGTTAAATACATTGTCCTGTGCTCATCTTTGTTTGAGCTCAGTTGCTTGTATTATTTTTTAATTTCCGGTTTCAATTTTTGTGCAATTACTGTTTGCCAGTTTTTACTTCTGTTTGTCAATGTCTAAAGTATTGACATTGTTTTTATCTTTAGAATCGTAATCTGCGAGATTTTTAGACCAAATATTGTTTTTTGGTTCAGCTTTGTGACTGAAGAAACTTTTGTTTATGCTGCCTAATTTGAAAAGGAAAAGTTTTAAAGATACAAATCTATCATCTTATACGTACAAGTTGCTGATACGTGAAGGGATCTTCAGATGAGTTCATTGATGCCAACATTCAGCTTGCGCTGGCAGTTGTCAGGAAGCTCCAGGAGAAAGGGGAAATAAGAGCATGCATTGTGAGAGGCTTTCTTTCGATCACTTGTTCATTTTTTCACTTCAAAATAAGATATGTAACTTAATAGTTTGAATTTCAGGTGTTTCCTGATAAGCCAGAACGGCGGAGAGCTTCTCAACTTTTCAAAGCAGCCCTTGACTCGGTAACTTAATAATTCAGACTCAATTCTTTTTCCATTGCAATCCATTATTGCATTGGCAGCCATTGACTATTTTGAGTTTCTACTTGTGGAAGAAGATATTTCATTTTAAGCCTCGAGCTTCATCATGGGTTGACAGAGTGATGAGGTTCAGATGTTTGTTCCTAAATGAGGAAGGGGAAGAACAATGTCAAAATTAGCAGTTTTCATTACGTTTTAATTGTACAATTAAATTTTGTATTGCCCTTAATTTGGGAAACCAGGGGCATGATGGAACTTAGAGCATCTTATAGATCTTCCCCGTGACTTATTCAGAATCCTTTTGTGTTATGATCTTGTTGTAGATCGAAAACCGGCTTGTCATCTAGTAAATATGCAGAAAATAAGTTGCTAATGGAGTATGCAAGATGTTGTATCGGCTTGTCATCTGGCAAATATGCAGAAAATAAGTTGCTAATGGAGTATGCAAGATGTCGTATGGATTTTACGTTTTGTTTTTGCTTACAGATGGATGGTATAACCATAGGTTCTCTTGATGATGTGCCCTGTGGTGCTCTTACATCATTTTTCAAGTCTATAAGGAACACCTTAGATTTTGATTTTGAAGATGATAATGCAGGTTAGTTTTTGGGATGTCAAAATGCCTATTTTTTCTGCTGGTGTTTACCTTATAGTGGCTTCATCATTAATCAATCAGTTTGCTTTGCTGCTATCTATTCTACTTCGTTTGGATATGTGTTGACTGTGTATGCAACCAAGTGGATGTCCTATTTAATAAATAACTTGTCCAGTTTTGGTGGATGTTTTCTGGTCGGAACTTCATTTGAAAATAGTCGCATCACTTATCATATCAATGCTCAAAAGGAACTGCATATTGTATTGCTGTTAAGGTTTTGACTCACTTAAAAAAAAAAAAACAGTTTTGACTCTCACAGCTAAGTAGAGGAGCCCTGCTGATTGGAATTTCTTGATGATTATGTGTGTTAAGTTGATAGATATAAGTACTTGGCGAGTTTTGTAGTCAAAAATTCAGAATTCTGGAACCAACAATACTTCTCATGAAATATTGGACTATCACGGCTCAAGTTGAGGTCTTAGTTTTCATGCTATATTAGTTTAGTCCAATTACACATTTCTCTTCCTTCACCTTTATGTAGAAAAATACTGGGAAAAAAACAGAAAATTTTCTAACTTTTGTTTTATGTTAACTTTGTAAAATTTTCTAACTTTTGTTTTATGTTAACTTTGTCCATATATTTCATCAGGTCGTTGGCAATCCAATGAGCCACCTTCACTTTACGTATTTATAAACTGTAGCACACGTGAACTTGCTATGATAGAGAAATATGTGGTAAGTTTCTTCCTTTATTGTTCTTGATTTTAATCTATCATCCTTAACTTGGAGGTTGCTTCTCTTTTCTCTTTGGTCTTCCTTTTCTGTTGCATTGGCCCCTTGATTTAACAAGAATTTCATCAGTTCCTGTCATGATTCATTATCTTAATAGTGTTTGAAATATTGTCTACTGATTACTTATCCTTGTATCCACAAACTGCAATTGATATCTGATTTATTGTCCAACTGTGGATGGCAGGAAAAGTTTGCCATGTCGACCCCAGCCCTTCTTTTTAACCTTGAGCTTGACACATTACGGTATGCTGTTTCCAAATTCACCTATAATAATTAATTTCCTTGTTCTCCTTGGTTTAGCAATCGCTACTTTCTTTTGCAGTGCTGACTTGGGTCTTGTAGGATTTCCAACCAAAGATTTGCATTATCGCTTCCTTTCTCAGTTCATTCCTATATTCTACATTCGAACGAGAGAGTACTCCAAGGTCTCCTTTCCCACTTTATGTAAAAACTTTTTTAGGTTACTTTTAACTCAAACCTGAAATAACTTTTCATTCTTAACAAGGTTAGACTGTACCAGTAGCACCTTATGTTCTTAATTACAATGGAGCGTTGTTTCGCCAATACCCTGGTATGCGACTATTCTTTGTAATAAGTACTCAAATCCTCCTTGTATTTTTTATTTTCTTTTGTTTTTGGGCTTAGATTTTATCTGCTATTTTGAGACCTTAACATGTATTTTCGTGTTTCAGTTGGTGCCATCAAAATGGAGTAAATATCAAAAGAATTAATGTTGATCAATGCTTGACAGTAATTCAAGGGATACTGATTTAATCACATTTTTACAGATTATTACTTTTAAGGGGCTCTTAGATATGATGAATTAATAGATATACTGATCAAAACATTGCTTTTTAAGCAGATTGGAGTCATCCTCCAAAAATATCGGTTACCAAATCTAAATTCTTGAACTTATTATTTGATCACTTGAAGTAGACGTCATCTGCATGTTTAAAGAAAAACCAGGATTCTGTTCCAAAAAGTCATTATCATATTATGTTTCTGGTTTGGGAAACTTTTGTCCAAAGCACACCAAACTGCTCCCTTGATTGTCAAAGAAATATTTTATTTTGGGTTTCCTGGAATTGTGGCATTCCACATTTTTATAGTCTATAATTCCATTCCTCATCAATATATACGGATTCTAAGCCTCATTGTTGAGTATCTTACAAATTGTGATGTTCTGACGTTTTGCAGGACCTTGGCAGGTTATGCTTAAACAAACTGATGGTTCATATGCTTGTGTAGCAGAGAGTGCAACTCGATTCACTCTTGGTGAGGTAAAGATATTTTCTTGCTCCATGCTTTTCTAATTAATACAAATAACTTCGTGTCATTTTAAACGATTAATTGGGGTGCCCCAGACCAAAGAAGAACTGTTGAGAGTCCTAGGATTGCAGGAGGAAAAGGGAAGCTCACTGGAATTTTTACGTAGAGGCTACAAGGTAAACTTCATATCTGAGTATTTTCACATTATTATTCCACCGTCATCCATACAACATGCATATACTTGTACATTTATTCTCTGATAGAAGTGGAAATAGCTGACTAATATCTCAACTTCATGTGGATCTTGTAGACAGCGACTTGGTGGGAAGAAGATGATGAATTGGAATCATCTTCTGAGTGGCGTAGTTAAGAGCCAACAATGAAATTCGGGACTATTATATGCTCACTGTAAGCATTAGGTGAACCTTCCTGAAGTATGCTCGAGCCCAAGAAGCTGTGGATATATTTATTTTTAACCTTTTATACATGCTAGACTGCTGATTATAAAATCTCTTTTTTCATGCCTTTCTGGTTCTTTTCTAGTTTTCATTAATCTCCTGATATATCCTTTTTATTTCTCTTTAAAGCTATTCGTTTTTAAATAGGTACCTAACTCAACGAGAAATTTCCTTACTTGGCCAATTTCTAATGAATCAAACCCACACTTGAAAGAACATAGACAAAAGTAAGGAACAGAATATTTAAGGGTGCATAAGTTTATCTGAAGGGTTTCTTTGTTCTGTAAAAGATTCATCGCTTCCCAAATAATAATAAGCTTAAAAGATCTTCTATATTGGTCCATTTGCATAGCATGGAAGGAATTTAAGTTACATTACGTGGTGGCTGCAGTATTCTATCTTCTGCACCAAATTAGATATTAACTACTATGACGTATGCTTGAAGTATATGATGGAACATGTTGCCTCTAAAGTTAATCAACCAAAAGTATGCTTTTCGGTTTGATTCGTCGAAGCTATTCTATGGGTTAATCTGTACCAAAGTCAGGTTCAGAGGGTTTCTGTAGTATGATCCTCCCTCTACCCGCTGCACTGTGATGCCTGCGAAGTGCATTGGCTGCAAAACGAGATGCAAAGAATGTTGCACGAAGCCTGGAAGTACCCTCGTGTTCTCTAAATAAAGCTGTTTCATCATCATAATCATAATCATCTTCTTCACACTCCAGTTCCTCTACTTCCAAGCGACGAAGCTCTGCTGCTTTCCTCCTGGAATATCTGCGCCAAGCAGTTTGGATGAAGCAAGCAGCCCAAGTCTTCCACTGTTGCGAGTAGAAACGGAATGTTTGCTGAACCTGCCTGCTGTGAAGACGCCTGAACTGGGATGCAACAAACTTGAGCTCTTCAGCTTCCAACGCAAAAGCCTCTACTTCAGTCAGAGCCCTGACTGTTCTTGTTGATGATGGCAAGTTGGCACCGGCTTTGGGGTCAAGTGCCCAGGTTAGAAGCTCTTCACCACAGAAGTCTCCTTCCTTGAGGTAACCTTGGTTAAAGAAACCACTTCTTCCACCATCTGTAGTAACACTTTCCAGGCGCCCACGGATGATAAAAAGCATTTCATCTACAGGATCTCCTTCTCGAACTATGTAAGTATACTCTGTGTATAAACTAGGCTTTAGCCGCTCACAAATGGCATCTAACAAACTTTCGTCCATATTGGCGAACAGCGGAACCTGTACAAAACATCCATGTCAAGTTGATAATAAGAGAATAGAAGTCACGTGAGTGTTCATCTCGATTCATGCCCTCTTAAATCCTCATATAGGACGATTGTAGTTGGGGACTCCTGGGCAACCATGATATTACTGATGTCCTATGTAAGTTTTCTTGGTTGAAGGCATATCTGGACACGTGATCAATCAAAAATTTGCTGGACAGCATAACCGGTTCTAGACAGTGACAACTGACAAGAATATTCTGTAGTAAAAGTAGATACACTTACCCTTCTGACCAAATTCAAGCAAAGATGTCGCTTGATGTCTCGCCTGAGATCTTTTGGCAGACTCTGGACTAAGGTCTCTTCATCCACTCCCCGGGTTTCCAACCATTTATATTGATCATAGCGCCTAACTCGCTCTCTCAGATGCTGTGGAAGCAAGCGATGATGCATCCATTGCTCAGAATCACGCCTTTTAATCCTCATCTCCTCTAGACGAACTGTCAGAGATTGAAGGTAGGTCTGTCGCAACCACAATGAATCTTATAGTTTTTGTTTGCTTAGTTACATTCACTTTCAAAATCCATCAAGTAAACATGATGCACTGACATGAAAGAAATGAGAAGGCTACGAGTACTAATTCAGCGGAGAATATAGTATGTGGCATTCATGAGTTGCTCGACTGCTTCAGGTTGTAAAGTTTTGCAGCAACAAATCAAAATAAGCATAACAGAATTAGCATCAATAAACTCCATTTGAAAGCAGCGGTTTTACCATACCTGCATGTTTCCTATCAGAAGGCCGAAAAGGATGAGCCCTGATATGGCTATAGTTATGGAAAAGAGAACCTCTAAGGGATAGGTGCTGGTTTGAAGACCCTGACCTAGTGTACTGTGTTCAAAAATGCCAATGAGATCATCAGAGAAAGCATTATGGTGAAACTAGCTGAGAATTATTCATTTTTTGTTGGAAATCTTCAACGATAAAGAGAAAACGTATCATCGTTGTTATTATTATATCCTGGAGTATTGTTGACAAATTGTGCATTGCACCTTAAGTTTTGCAGTCCCCACCATAAGCAGTAAAAGAATTTAGAGATAAAAACTCTGGATGCAACAATGTCTGATGACATGGCCTGCATGTAGATTCCAAAATTAAATGGTGAATGACCTTCACCGTCAACACCGCATGTCTTGGAAAGAAGATTTTCGCTGACCCTTCGCCAATCATGGAAACCTGGAAGCCGCTTGTTCCCACAGTACAGGAAATCTATGTTACACTTTCCACTTCTGGTACAAACTTTGCGCCAGCAAGCATCCTTACGTTCAAGGGCAAGCAAGTACCAGAAAGCTCCTGCTATCTGTGAATCAATCCAGACTGGTTTTGATAAGCTAACAAGGAGCAATTTCACGTAATGCTAGTAGGCAGCAATTGGGAAGATGAAAGAGACCACTTACATGACTAGCAAGCAGGTACCAGAGCAAATAGTAAGCAGCACCGGCCCAAGCACTATCAGCAAAAACACCTGCACTCTTTTTGAGGTCTGAATTTAAAGGGAAAAAGCGGCCAAACCTTGGAATATATTGAAGAAAGACAATGATCAGTAAAGCTTGTTTTGTAGCCAACACCTCTGAACCCTTCTTTTTGTTGGTAAGATACTTCCACACCACAATCTGCAAAGTTAAATATGTGAGATAAACTTACTTTTCCTTCACTTTGCTATAATAGATGCATTAATCCAGGATAGACTTGAGAGAAAATATGCGACACATTTGCCAATGGGCATATACAGACTAGAAGCAAAAGCAAAGGCATTCCAAACCTGTGGTAGAGGCAGCACAGCCAGAAAATCAACAATGAAATACCGGCGCAAATATCTAGCTGCAATGTCTGCAGGATCTATCACGAGTTCACCACGTCCGAAAACCCGTGACGACGGTGCAACATAGGCTGTTCGGAATTGAAGAGCCATGCGACTGAGATAGAAAACATCGAGTGCTGTCCTAACAGTAGTGATTGTGGCAGCTAATTTTGTGTCCATACCCAGGCAAACCATCTGATAGTTGAAGACAGGAAGATAGAAGAACAAAGGATCAATAGATACTGCAATAATGCATGATATCATAAAAAGCCTGTTCCATATGACTAGAGATTTGTCCTGTGGATCAAATATCTTCTTCTGAGATACTCTAAGGTCCTCAGGGAACACAGCACGAGTAACTCCGGTTTTAAGGGATCGACCAAATGTTATGAGGCCTTCTGAACCCTTTTTCACTCCAAATCTGAAAGACTGTGACGGATTCCTGTTAACATTCCCAGGAATGTTCATGAAGCCACCAAAATTGAATCCCCATCTCTTCATTCCTCCTGACTTGCTTTTAGCTGAGTAGTTGGAATCCAAATCATCCAACCTACAGGTATACTAATGTATGTCAAGATCAAATGGTTTAAACTATAAACACCTAGAAAACTGCAGTTTACAAATTCTTGCTATATTATGTTTTAACAATATCTACCTTACAGATAACAGATACTGAAAGAGCAACCTGGCTCATTAAACTTCTAAAACTGAAAAGAAATCAAGACTCACAATTCCAAGCAGCTAAAAACCCAGATAAATTATAGTAAAGGAAAGATAAGATAAATTCTTCGCACCTCACAAATTTCTCCTTATGCCCACCAATGTACTGTGACTTGTAACCGCAATCAAACATTTTGCTGAATAGGTTGCATAGATGCTTTCAAAGAGAAGCAGTAACATGTGTGATAATATCAAATGTCGAAATTCCTGCTAACGTGAATCAAGAAAGAAATCTCAGGTGCTGCTACCAACGTATTCAGAGATTATAATATCAGAATCCTAATAAAATCTAAAGCTATCATTTCTTCCTTTTAGTCATTTTCATATCGCAGGAACAAAATGTCGACCCACAGATATAGTTTTACAAGTTAACTTGAATACAACCGGAGTGATGCAAATTATCTAATAATAAAACAAAATAGGAAACGAGTTCAAGCAAGTAATTCAATCATCTTCGATAATAAATCTTTCATATATACCATAACAATCAACCTCATATGTAAGACCATCGTTCTCCTCCCTCCACCAATGCCATTGGAGTTAACAATGTTAATATGAAAATTCGATCATATAATTAGTGACGATCAGAGAAGAATATCTCATTTTCACATGCAGCCCCTAAAAGTCAGAAACACTTATGAAAATGGACACATGCATAGGATCATCAACAGATTAAAAGTTCTGTATATCCTTTCCAATAATATTAAGGACAATATATCAAAGATCAAGGAACTTACGAGTAACTAGCTATCTTAAACAGATATTTCAATCCCAGAACTAATGATGCTCTCAGAAATTATTTTACGATTGGGAGAGAAATGTTTAATGGACAGAAAGAGACGGAGGTTGTGATTTTAGTTTCAAGTTAGACAAGACCGTCCGTAACGCGATCTTGCAATTTCCTACGTTAAACATCAAAGATGTTCCTAAACTAAATGGATAAATGAAATAAAACGACAAGGGTCTGCATGAAATGTCACATAGTTGGTGGTTTCACCTCAATGATGTCCTACTTATACGCTATAACGCTGAATTTTGCACCATTTATTTCTCTAGCTTTGACATAGACACCCATAAGTTTCCACCAAAATCTGGCTATTATATTACACCAAGTTAAATTTGTAATAGGAATCAGTGTGGACTACCTTGTATACTCTCGAGCACGCGTAACCTTTCTCCGTGTACAATGGACATGGTCCCTCTCCAAAGACGTAAAGATGCAGAAAATTATGGTCATGGTCTCACCAACTTGTCCCCTTTCAGGATGAATCCATTTGGGATATAGAGGACAACAACGGATGCAAAGATGTGATGGCTCAACAAACGTCACCAAGAAATGCTACAATTTCAATAGCTAAATGTTCATGCAGATTACAGCCCCAGAATTGAAATATAATGTTTACTAAATTAGAATTGGATATAATTCCAAAAATAAGTAATTGCTAAGCATAAAAATATGTCTAACCGGTCTAAATTTAGGAGGTTAAGTATAATTTGATTGAGTTATGATTGAAATTTATTCGACTCAAATTTTATATTTTAGCGGGACTCTCTGTTTTTACGAATGAAATTCGAAATTGAGTATTCAAATCAATTAGACTCAAATTTAGATTCAAACTTATACAACTTTTTTTATACATAAGATTAATTATAAAAAATTAAAATAGATTACTCTAAGATTAATAAATTAAAATATGTTGATTAAATTTGAGTTTAAAATCATATCTTAACATTTAATTTTAATTAAGTTTGATCTTTAAGTGTTTGGATTTAATTTCCAACACTAACAATTGGTTGTAAGTGAAAACCAGTTATATAACATATATCCGACTAACCTCAGGTCCTCAACTATTTCTCTTTGGTTGGATAATTAGTGAGTGGAAGACAATTATTGCAGGACTAATGGTGCTTGCATGATTAACGAAGTAGGGTGTGGACTTTATGAATGGTGCATAGGTATGCATGCACTCGACGAGGGGGATTAAAGGACGGACAGACAGACAGACAGACATTGAAAGATGATTTAAAAAGGGAAGGTAGCCGAATAAAAGGGGAAGTAGTATCCAATGTTTTAGCTTAATAAAAAGGAAGGAAGGAAGGAAAAATAGTAACCTCCAGCAGGTGGACAAACTGCAAAGACCCCACAAAGCCACCACCTATATTACTCATCCATGTTCTTTTGTCCTGCACAACAAACCAAATCGTATGTGCGGTGGACACAATTATACGTCACATTCCCACACATAATATCTTCCCCTTTTGCTTTTTGAAATGGGAATTGAAGATAAGAACTTATCAGCAACCAATCCAACCAACCCAGCTATCTAATCTATGCTGTATTCTATATGCCCTCGTTGCTCGTGTAAAGTAACGAAAGTGGTGTGAACTGTGAAGTTGGGTGCTTCCAAATGTTTGTTTTTGTGTCTCAGCCACGTGGGTTTTCTACATGCCTCGAATGCTAGGGTTAGAATAGGAGTGATCGGGCACTTTGAGCATTTATAAGCTACTTATAGTTTTAAAAGTAATTGATATTATGAACCCATTTAAAGGGTAAATAAGAAAATTCTTTTAACAATTTTATTATAAAAATTAGATATTATTTATATAAAATAATAGCTAATTACATAAAATGATTATTATTAAAAAAATTTTAGATGTTTAATAAAAATATTTTTATATTATAAATAATGTAAATATTTTTTGTAATGATTGATATCACGAGTAAATAGCCTTGTTCTTTTCCCTAATTCAAATAATGGTCCAACTTATATATTTTGAGACATTATGATACTAATAATATGATCATAACTCCAATCTAGGTATAAGTTTATTAAGCGTAGCAATTTAAACTTTCCCTGCTGCTTAGTTTATTTTTCAAATAGTAACATTAAGATTGAGTCACCGTAGTATTAGGACAGAGAAACTGCGGGCTATTCTAAGTTTATATAGTTTAGTAAAATGATTAAAAATCTTAATCGATTAAATCGTAAAAATCTTAAATTATTCAACTTTTTCGTTTAATTTTTAATTTTTTTAGTTTGATTTATTTTAATAAATTTTGTTATTATTTATTAATTTTTTATTTAAATTTTAAATTCTTTAATAAATAATAATAATTTTTATTTTTTTATTTTTTTCAATCTTTAACTATTTTTATAACGATTTAATATCAATTGAATCTTTTAAATCTTAAATATTTTACTAATTTTAGAGCGTGAGGTAAAACAATTGCACGACCAAGTCTGGTAAAAACACAAAGAATTAGGATAAGACATTTCATTGGCATCCCTAGATGTTGTCAATAACTGCAGAATATTGACTTCCAATGGTGTGTTTAATTACAATTAATTACTCCTTTTAAGCTTGATTAAGGGATCTTTCAATTTCAATTTTCAAGCTCTATTCACACGTGATCCCGAATTTAAAAGGCTCCAATTGACCACACAAGTTTGTCTCTTCCCATTTCAGTATTATCATTAGACCATAAGTTTGACTTTTGAATTACTTAAAACATATGATTGAGATTAATAGAATAAAATTTTAAAATATAAAATTCAAGAGTATTTAAGAAAAGCATTCATTTCATAATATGTGTGTGTGTGTGTTTTTTTTTAATTTTTCTCAAAATGTTTACAACTTTATCAGGGACATTATATTCTGTTTGGTTGTTTCAGAACAGAAGGACGCATATTCTTCGAGTCGAAGACAAGACACCACAGAAGGATTCATTAACCCTTTTTAAGACATTTTATCAAGTAGTTAAGGATTATTATACCATGGATCAACGCGCTAATCCCATTCGATTAGTTTTGTTGCTAAATAATTTCTATTTCATTTCTAGATAGCTATAACTTTCAATGTCTAAAAGACACGACCCGATTCGTGAGAATTTTAAACCATTCAATTTTTTAATTCAATTTTTAACTTTTTAGTTTGATTTCTTTAAGTAATTATTATTATTAAAAATTGATCAATTTATTAATTAATCAGTCAATTTTTATTAATTAATAATTTTTATGAATTAAAATAAACTAATTAATTTTTATTTAATATTTTTTTAATTAACGTATAAAATTTTTTTAAATAAAAATAATATTGTTCAATTATATTTAATTTTTAATTAATATTATGAAAGTCTAATATTAATTAAACTTTTTAAGCCTTAAATTTTTTTATGTTACTGTTTAACTTTTAGTTTAATTTTTAAAATATTAATATCTTCAATACTCAGCCATTTTCTAACATTCTTCTTCTTTGTTTTTTTCCTTTATCGGAAGATTTTTTGTTTCCGTTGGTACATGCAGTTGAAATGCAACGCATCTTTCTTGAAACCAAATTCAGGTAAACCTTTTGAAGGAAAAATTGATTCAAAGTCTACATTCATACGTACAGAATGCGTAGAAAAAGAAAAAGTTAAAAAGGAGAATACGCACGCACCTGGAAATTGAGAAGTGAGAGCGTAACGGAAGGAGAATGCGATGGTCGTAAACGGAGATGCAACGAAGAGAGAGAAAGTGCGAGGGAGTGTGATGATGGCGATGGTCTTTCTTAGTTTCTTTTGTTTTCCGGCTTTGGCTTTCATTTGATGTCATATGGAAAGGGATTTTCTAAATTAAGTTATTTAACCAAATTTGTATTTTTGTAAATGAAGATAAATTTACTATCGGGGGAGAGTGATTCTTGGCTTGGGCGACGGTCAAATATCCTCAGCCTGTTTTCTCGTGATTCCTTTTCTTTTCTCACCTTATCTTTTATAAAACATAAAACGAAGTCATATTAGAACAAAAACAAGGTTGAAGCAAGTTAATAAGAAAAGAATGTTTCATGCCCTCACGTAGTATAAATGTGAAAATTGGACACGTTCTGTAATTTTTTTAGCTTAAGGATATCAATGCTCACGAAATTATAATTTGTTGAACTTTTTAGACCTTAACCTCTTATTTTATCGGTTTAATTTCTGACCCAATTTTTAAAATATGGGATAAAACAATTGTATGATGAGAGTACAAGCAAAGAGTTTCAAGTTGATGAGAAAAAACAAGAATTAAGATGAGACATTTCATTCATATCCCTAATTGTTGTCAATAATTACAAATTAATTGACCTTGAATGGTTTGTTTAATTACAATTAATTACTCTTTTAAAGCTTGATTAGGGGATCTTTCAATTTCACACATGACCTCGAATTCAAAAAGTTCAAATTGACCACAAAGTTTGTCTCTTCCATTTCAGTATTATCATGTTTTAGTATAATATTAGACCATAAGTTTGACTTTTGAATTAATTAAATATACGATTGAGATTAATATAATACAAAAACAATTTTAAAATACATAATTCACAAGTATTTACAAAACGCATTCATTTCCTTTTCTTTTAATTTATTGGAGGAATTTTTTTATTTTTTTGTTCGAAATGCAATGCACTAAATTCAGATAAAATGAGACTGTTTAAATATAAAATTGTCACATTTTAAACATTTTTGAAGTTTTTAGAATATTATTGTCTTGTAATGCATAAAAGTTTCAAATCACAATAATTTATAAAATTGCCTATACTAAAATTCACTTGGTAAGCTATAATGAAATTAACAATTAATATTTTAAAAAATCAAGTAATATATATATATTGAAAAGAAGAATAAACTTTTTAATCAAATCATCTAAAAACGATAAAATCAAATCAAATCATCTAAAAACGATAGCTAAAGTCTAAAAATTTGGTAGAATAATTTCTGAGAGCAACCTGATGTCACATACCAGCGGAGAAAGCAACAAATTGTTTAAGTTCAACGTCAATGCTTTTAAGCTTTTTCTTGTCCTTTAGCCAATAGAAAATAATAAAATTATTAATGCCAAATTATTCTTTTTTTTGGAAAAATATTATAGCCTTTATTTAAAGAACAATAACCACCCAGTAAAAATCCCGCTAAATACAAAGTTTGGAGATTTAATATACACAATTTTACTTTTAATTAATAGAAAACTTGTAATTTTTATTTAGAAAAATGACAAATAATGTAAAAAGTGGATTATAAATTTTTAGTAAATAAAAAATATGAAAATTATTTGTCAGAATTCTAATAAATTGAGAGGGTGTGAATATTTTTGAGTACTTTTATGTAATGTTTTCATTTTTACTAATTTTTCTCTGAAGTAATTGTATTAACTTCCAAGGTTGACGCTGTTAGGACGCCGTATACGGTGGATTGGACAACCTCCAACGCAACCACACCACAACAACAACTGGAACTGTAATCGAAGTTCCCTTGAAATTTTCTTTCTTTCCTTCTTCATCTATCATTTTCTCATGCCTTTTGTTTCTCTTTAGTCAAAAGCACACTGGGACCCCCCACTTTCTCCCCAACTTTCTCTAATCCCGATTTCCCTTATGACTCAAACTCGACTATTTCAAATCTCACCATCATCACTCTTTCGTAAAAGACTTTAAATTTGGATGCTCTGTCAGTAACTAATCTGCTTCTAATGACATTGTCAATCATTTTTTGATCTAATTATCCTACTTTAAAACAAGCTCCAACATTGGATACAGTTTGCAAGAACTAAGGGAAAAAAAACAGCCGAAATAAAGTGAAGAACATGAACCAAAATCCAAACTTTCTTACACCCATCCAAGAAAAACATCGGAAAACAAAAGAAAGATCCTATCTTTACATTTGTTTCGTTAGATACTGTGACCAAACAAGCATACCCTAGAGTCCCAGAAAGTGAAACCACCAAACATGCCTGCTAGGCCCTTATCTCCAAGTCTTGAGCATCACAGACCCAGTTTCATCACCAAGACCAGAATTTTGTTCTTGGTGCTAACAGTCTCAGCTTCTGTTGTAATTATTTTTACCATTCTTTACTTTGTGTATCATCTTTGGAGGACCCTTGGCAAGTGTTCAAGAACAATCCCTTTTGATTCTGGTGCTCCTCTAAAGCTTCAAAAGTTTTGCTACAGAGAGCTGAAGATTGCCACCAATGAATTTGGTGATGGCAACGTTATTGGGAAAGGTGGTTCTGGTACTGTCTTTAGAGGCATTGCCAGAGATGGAAAGTTATATGCCATCAAGAGAATAGATGCTGTGACTTTACAATCAGAAAGAGAGTTCCAAAACGAGTTGCAGATTCTTGGTGGTTTGAGATCACCACTTCTGGTTACTTTGCTGGGTTATTGTGTCGAAAAGAATAAGCGCTTACTGGTCTATGAGTATATGCCAAATAAAAGTTTGCAAGAACTGCTCTTTGGAGATGGGCATTTTAGTCTGAGTTGGGAAAGGAGGTTCAATGTCATACTTGATGTTTCAAGGGCACTTGAGTTTTTGCACCTTGGTTGTGATCCACCCGTGATTCATGGGGATGTTAAACCCAGCAACGTTTTGCTTGATTTTGACTACAGGGCCAAGATTTCAGATTTTGGCTTGTCAAGGATTAAGGTGGAGGGTGAGTTTGGAGTTGATTTATTTAGCCAAGATTTAGGGAAGAGTCAAGAGCTATGGAAAAGCCAAGAGCTTTCAGGAAACTTAACTGCAGAGACACCTGCTATTGGTACTCCTGTGGAGAGTTGTCATGAGGTAGATTTTTCCCTAGCTTTACAAGCTTCTTCGTCATCCAAAAATAGCAGGGTTTGTTACAATGTTAGAGCTTCAAATTTAAATTCTTCAAGTTATAATGTCAATATTTCATATGAAAGTGATGCTAAAGGTGGCGATGGAAAGGGTAAGGAGGTTTCTGCTGTGGATAATGGTGGGGACGATTGGAATTGTAAATTTGTGTCTTATGATGATGAGTTTTGTAGTACTGATCACAGCAAGGAGCTGACAACTAATGGCTCATTGATTCTTGATGATTCTTCAAGCACAAAACAGTGGGGGAAGGATTGGTGGTGGAGGCAGGATGGGAGTGGTGAATTGTGTACTAAAGACTATGTTATGGAGTGGATAGGAAGCCAAATTTACCCCTCCACGAATCCGGATTGGGATGAGGAGAAAAGAAGCACTCCTGAGAGAACAGAGTTCCATAATTCAGTTCCGATGGAGAAATTGGAAGATGTAAATGAACCTCAATTGCAAGAACATATGTTGGATAATCAAATTAAGAGGTTTGAGAAGAAAGAATTGAAGGCTGGGAAGAATCGTAGGAAAAGAAACAGGAAAATGCAGGAGTGGTGGAAAGAAGAGCACTTAGAGGAGATTAGCAAGAAAGGTAATAGGTTGAAGAGTGTTGAGACAAAGTGGAAAAGGAGGGTTAAAGTTCCACACCTTGAACTTGGTCGTCGGTTTCATTTTCGCAGGCAAAAGAAATTTGGGATCCAAAGTGAAAGTGACTGTAACCAAAATGGGGAGTTTAGTTTCAGAAGGGGCTGGAAAAAGAAAAGTGTGCGGTCCACTGGAAGTGATATGTGGAGTGGGGATCTTTTCAGTCGTGAGTTAAGTAGCACAACAAGCATGAGAGGAACATTGTGTTATGTTGCACCTGAATATGGTGGATGTGGATATTTGATGGAAAAGGCTGATATCTACAGCTTAGGGGTTCTTATTCTTGTGATCGTATCCGGCAGGAGGCCACTTCATGTACTTGCTTCACCGATGAAGCTTGAGAAAGCAAATTTGATTAGTTGGTGTAGGCATTTAGCTCAAGCTGGGAACATCTTGGAGCTTGTTGATGAAAGATTGAAGGATAACTACAATAAAGAACAGGCAAGCCTGTGTATTAACTTAGCACTTGGTTGCTTGCAGAAG
>JAOQMS010000005.1:6004965-6024744 GCA_027563885.1 Erythroxylum longipes
GGGGAAAAATAGGAAGAAGAACATGAACAATTGCAGTCCCATTTTTCAAGAATACAGTCCAATAAATGTCCGAATCCAAACTAAGACGAGAAATGCTAGATCCACCAAGACCCATACCAAATGAAAACAAGAGCCATAAGAAAAGCATTCGAGCCCACCAATCCCCCACGATGAACAGTGGGAGCAGTGGAACGCGGCGAGGATTGATTAGCAGCAGTGCTGGAAGATGGTGGGGGTGGTAAGGCATGAACAAGAACAGAGACCTTCATGCCATTGAAGCACTGCCCGTTGCCACAAATGAAGTAGTACCTCTTGGGCTTGTCAAGAGTTATAAAGTCCTTGCCACTGGTCCAGTTCCCTAGCGCTCCTTCAGTAGTGCAATTAAGATAGCCAGTCTCATTCACTTCAAACACATTGTACATTGTCTTTTGATACCTAAATGCTGTAGTGGTAAATGAATGTAAAGATGAAGAAAATAAAGAAAAACAGAAACCAAACTGAAAAATCACAGAAAATAATAAACTTCCAGATAAGAAATCAGATGTTAGTATTTACAAGCTTCTGTTGACTGCTATTGCAAGAAGTATCTATAACTAACCAGTAAATCCGTATCCTTTGAAAACAAGCTCATGATCTTAGCATCTTGACATATAGAGATGAAATCTTTTGACAAATGGGTGCCTTCTCAACTCCGTTAGAGAAACCCGAATAGATCAAAGTATCAAAGCACATCGACAGTAAAATAACAAAGACAGACAAGTAGTTGAACAGATGAATCAATAACCAATCTTTAAGTACATTGAGGCAGTTCAAGTAAATCAAGCAGATATATTTGAACACAATAACACAAACAGGGAGAGAGAGAGAGAGAGAGTACAAATGAGGTCTCCAACATAGAAGGTCTGGTTGTTGGCCCAGAGAGTGTAGTTGATGCCGGGATTCCAGCCCTTGTTAGCGCCAACGATGTGGTCGGTGGCAGTGGTGGCAGGAGCAGACATGAGGATGAAGACGCCCAAGAGCATGAAGATAAGGCGAACCCAGTTGAAGTTGACCATTGTAATGTATGCTACCGTGTAACTAAGGTATCTCTTTTGTCAGTGTCACTACCTCCTCAATGATCACCTGGTTAGTGGTTTCGGTGGTTTTGATTTGTTGTTTCTCTGTTACCCTTTTCTGGATTGGTTCTGAGAGTGAGAGTGAGAGTGACTATAGAGACCTTGAAATGGTAGGTCATGTGTCTTTTGACTTCAACTTCAAGCTTGGGTTGAACACTTGAACTTATTCTTTTCTACAAAAAATGATCTTTATCTATTTGTATAATCCATAGATTTTTCCACATACAAAAGAGAGAAACTTTGGCATTTTAATTTTCATTTTAATTTTGAAAATTGAAAAATGTACAAATTTCAGACACAGACACAGAGTGGTCCAGGCTTTCACATCAGCACATGGATAAGCGCAATGATTTCTGTCGGGAAGGAACGTCTGGGGTCCAAAAAAGTGGGGTCATTGTTTAGTGCATGTTACTGCTTCTCTTGAAGAAGCAAGCTTGAAAATATTAGGCGTCAAATTCTCAAACCCCATGAATGGTCCTTGTTCCTTTTTTAACTCCTCAAGTTCAACCTTCGAGATTTTGCACGATCCAAGATCATAAATAGCAAACAATTTAGTATTGTCGTTATCTTTACTCAGCAAACTATTCAGTATTCGCACTACACCACTAAACTAAATCTTTAAATGGCAAAAGTATTCAGCAGTCACACAAATGCTGTTTCAAAACAGCAAACAATTCAGTATTCTCACTACACTGGCACACTAATCTTTATATGGCAAAAAATTCAGTATTCAGACTACTCGTTCTTTAACCTGTACTCATTGCTAAAGTTTGAATTGAACACAGTTGAATAATGAAATTTGTCCTTTCTATTATTGAACCCAAAAAAAAAAGATTATTTCATTTCAATTCCAATCATAAATGCCATAAACTTGTGATCTGAACTAATCAATTGAACCATCTACAGGCATGCTGCATTAGTACCTATATAATGATTCATTATCTCTAATGATTCTGTTTGAAGATATGTCCATGTCTTGATTCATATATTTCCTACATCTACCGTTCAAACTTTCTTATTCGTTCTGTCCAGCGTTGAAGACCTATGCTTACCACCTTTCTTGTGAATTGGAGATTGGTACCTCTTAGCTTGCTTTACCCACTGTTTTTGCTGAGCTTGCTTGCCCTGAACTGGCTTCTTCAACATCTTTTGAAGCTTGGGATCATCCGAGAATCCATTTGATATCATCTCGCTGTAATATTCTCTAGCTTTGCTAAGTAGTCCACACTTTGCTAACCCTTCCACCAACACTATGTAGTGTTTCAAATCAGGTACCACTCCATACTGCTTCATTTCCATCCAAATCTTCAAAGCATCCTCAGCAAGTTCCAATTTGAAGAACTTGGTAAGGACCAATATAAAGCTATCGCCAGTAGGACCTAAACCAGCCATTTTCATTTGGTTGAGGACTTCCATAGTTAATTTAGTGTCAGCACCCTCTAGAAATGCATGGTAGGTCTCCATTGTTGGGCTTAGATTCTCAGCTACCATTCTAGCCAATATATTTCTTGCTTCTTCTAGTTTCTTTAACTCGCATAAAGGACGTATAATTGAATTGTAAGTGGTAGAATTTTGCTGCAAACCAATCTCTTTCATTTTATCCAGGATTTTGAGAGCTTCCTTGAAGCAGTTCTGACGAGTTAGCACATAAACTAAAGAATTATAGACTTCCAAGCCTGGAACCCAACCCCTTTTCTTCATTTCTTCATACAGTCTAACCGAATCGAAAAGGTTTCCAACCTTTGAGAAACAGGAAATCATGTGCGAGTAAGAAGTCCCATTTGGCAAGATACAGCACTTTGACATTTCCCTCCAAATTCTCTTGGCTTCCAGCACGTCAACGTGAAGATTACACCATGCATTGAGAATAATGTTGAACCCATCAGCGTCCAGTGGAAAAAGCTTCTTATTAAGAAACATAAACTCTTCGGCCTCTTCAATGAATCCATGTTTACAGAGAGCTCCGAGGAGAAATCGGAATGCTTCTTCATCTGGGCCTAGTCTAAACATCTCCATGATGTTGAACGATTGAATAGCTTTGCCTGCATCATTTGCAGCTGCATATCTATTTAACACACATAATCGAAAGCAATACATTATCGAACTAACAAAATAGATGTTAAAGACTAAAGTTATCTACTCAAGTTCTATCGACCTTTAAATCCAGCCACTTAACCCTAATAAAATAAAACATAAACTGCAAAGTTGAAGATGCTAAACTTCAGTTTTCTTCAGACGGGTTAAGGAAAACATATCTTATCTTTGCCAAATCTCACGTACGCACAGCTCCAGTGAATTAAAAATGATACAATTTGTACCATGGAATGAACATCTTAGGCTAGAACAATACTAACTACTGCCTCAAGCTTAGCATTGCTCACGTAGTTCATTTTCAAAATCACAATACAACATCGCAATTCAAGCTCCAAAGCAATTAACTTGTCAGTGCTTTCCGTAAATAGTAGCCATTAATTGATTTATCATATAGTCAATGACCAAAACTTAGTTGGAAACATTAACAGTTGAAAGCAGCAAAACAAAATTAGCAGGTTAAGTCACCTGTCAATCATAATAAGCATTGCTTGTCGAATGTTCATAGAGGATCGATGCAAGTCTCGGATCAAAGTCCAACCAATGCCGAACTTTCGATTATTACCCAAAACCCATATCATAAGCTCACGTGTTTTTAGGTCAACACAGCGCCATTTCTCTCCCCATTTGAAGGCTAAAAACGCCAGTCTCCACTCTTCCTTCAATTCCCAAATCAAGGAATGCACCAAATTGTGATCGGCTCCAATGCCCGACTCATCCAGAAATGCAATACCCTCTTCTCCTGTGGGAAGATCGGCGGCTCTTTTAATCGAATCAAGAACGGCAGGTTCAAGAGAAGAAAGGGCATGGTTTTTATCTCCAATAAGCTCAAATGGGTCTGTAATAGTTTGGGTAGAGAAGTTGAAACGAACGGTTACTTGAGATGGTAGCACAACTGTTTGATGAAATGACGTCGAGGCAAAAGACAGAAATAGGCGTGTGCGCAGTGGACGGAGCGAGGATGTTGGTGCAGCGGTTGAATTGAAAAGAAGTGGAAGGAACGACGTGGGTTGGGGTCTTTTTAATCTTCTTGCAATAGCAGGGAGTAACATGAGCTTGTAAGGATGGAGGAGACAATTACAACTCACTGTGCACACATGTACTTGGTTGCACCGCTCTCAAACTTTTGGAAGCCAGATTGCGCCCAAGATGACAATAGGTTTATTGAAAAAGGTAAGCGTTGGGCTTGTGAACTTAAGCTTTTATCGCTCTACCATGATCTTTGGGTTTGTGCCAAATGTCTGAAAACGAAGGCTTCTCATGCTATTTCTTAACTTTGGACAAATGGTAAAGAAATATTGCCACGGGTTTAACAGTGCAAGCAAATCCCAACTTCCAGGGAAAAGAGAAAAGATGTTTCAAGCCATTCCATAATTCTTGGAAAAAGAAATACAGTTCAGAAAAATCACAATGTCACTGAGATAATGTACTATAGAAGAAAAAAAATTCAAGTTAACTGTTCTCAGGAGTAACTTTTGTAGGAACAACTTCATTTTCTAGTGTTCCTGTGGAATCAAATGAAGGATCGAAATATATAAGCTAAAATCATAGGACTACTAATCCCCAAGACCATCATTAATACTGACAGCAAACCACTCCTAAACTATCATCTGGGCTGAGCTTTGGGGCACTTCAATTTCCACAGGCCTCTATATATATTTCCTTGCAAGGGCACGGACTTTTGTGTCAAAATGTGAAGATGTAATGCGAGAACCAGGTAAATACAAGGGATTGAGAAGAATCTGCAGATTACAAACACATTATCGTCCCAAATTGGTTTATTTATTATGAAGGAAAAATATATTAGTAAAACACTAGTGAGTGGAAAGAGAGTCCCAAAAATTATATTCGTGTATGATGTGTCCTGATTTTGAGCAAATGATTCAACTTAAATAAGGAGAAAAGCAACTGTTCTTAACGATAGTTAGTGGTTAAACAATTACCTTTATATACAGCTCATGAACCTCCTGGAAAAAGCTCTTGATCCCATCCTCATTTCGCGAGTCATGAAGCAACATAAATCGTGTATGTAAGAGAAGTCAAAGAATACAGTAAAGACTAGATATCACAAAATAGGTAAACCACACAAATTAATGGATAAACCAAACTTGAAGGAGAACAAATATAAGACAATTCCAAATTCTATGGTTTTAAGACAATACAAAAATTTTCTGCCAGGGGAACTTGAAAATGACACTGAGACCCATCCTCTTCCTTCACATAACTAATTAATTTTGTAGGCTAATAATAAGAAGAATAGTAATATCATCGTGCTAAAATTGAAACTTCTAAATTCACATACAAGGGTATAAGGTTTCCCTTATCTACAAAATGGTGGTCCCAGTATGTATCAAATAAAACAAACAGCCTACCGTAGAGAATAAGGGGAACATCAGAAACATAAATGAAGCAAACACCAAATTTACTAGAATCCAATCAATTATTAATTCCAGGATGTTCGCATCAGCAGTTCAAGAAATGATCAATAGAAAGGATATGACCAGCTGTAACATAGACTGATACCACCATATCATTAAACCTGTCAATTCCTTTCAAGAACCTGAGAGAAAATGCAATAAACAGATAAAGAGTATCAAGAAAAAGAAAATATATTTATAGTTAGATATATACATGGGAAGAGACACATGGAAAGATGGAGACAGAGAGGAGTGGAAGTACAAATGTATTGACGAGAAACAATCTAAAGAAGAGAACATACATGGCACTAGTAGTCCATGCAAGGTCTTGAACAACATCCAGAGCTGCATGGAGTATGAATTGGTGCAGCTGAGCAGCATCTTCTCTCTATATACGCGTCAACGGTCTTAAATGTTAGCATCAATGACAACCAACTTGTTCCAATCAAGGTGCACGTTACAGAATGCAACAAAAACCCCATAACTTAACCATGAATGCTTCTATGCATATTATCAGTTTTGGCAAGACAAAGCATTGCCATTTTGTTTCTAATAGATTTTTTAAAAAATAGTTTTTGTTCTAGATTCTCCCCTTATTGTACGAGAAAGTTGTTGCAAGATCCAAATGAATCCATGTGTTCTGTTCAGAAGAACGAATTAATGCAGAACTCCAAAAGCCCCCCTTAGTCTAGTTTGAGGATAGTAATGGCACTAAAACCCCTATCTTTACAAAAACTTAACTTCGGGAATATCTACAATCATGATATGGAGGCCACCTAAGGTAAGCATCCAGTAACACGTTTTAGCTCTAACTGAACATAATGAGAGTGAAAAAGAAAACATAAGCAAAAAAAAAAAAGGAATCAAACATCAAGGATTGATATACAGATAAATGGAAAAAAGAAACAAAGAGATCATACTTTCGCCGCGGATCCAACTTCAGCTTCATAAATAGGGATGTCATTCCTGCTTACTATCATAAAACAAGCTGTACTTGCCATTCTTCAACTGACCAAATATAAACCAATTTAACGCTCAGTATTCAGAAAGATACAAATACCATGCCTACATAAATACTCGTAACAAACGATAAAGATAACACCTAACTACGCCCGTTTGGTCTCCGATAAAACACGCAGATGCAAAAAGTTAAGAAAATGAATACGAAGAATAAAGAAAGACAAGTGCATGATCTGTAAGCATAATACTTACTACCAAAATGGACTCGAAAAGATTTGATTTTTTTTTCATGTTTTTAGTTGTGTACCTGTACTATCCTTCAAAGCACAGCGAGAGAGAAACCTTCCAACTCAAAGTCGATGGGCAACACTATATGCAACGAAATTCAAAGAAAAACAAGTTTGCAGAGACAACAATTAGAGGATCCGCCACATACCCATCATTGAAATGAACAAGTAAAGAAACAAGATTATACTTACCGAGAAGCAGAAAGCAGCAAGTGAATGAGTGGCACCCAGAAGCAGAAAGCAACGAGTGAATGAGTGGCACTTGGTATTTGTTGTATCAGCAGTAGAGATCGAGGGAGAACGAAGCAGAGAATCGAGAGATTGGCAAACACCGTCCCCGGAATGTCTGAAATATATATAATTTTATAAATTTGTCAATCAAAAGTTGAATTAAATACCCAAAACTTCAATTAAGTACCTTTAGTTCACTATTTTACTAATAAGACCTTTACTTTCGTTTTCCATAACAAATCAATCCAAATTTATCCTAGTTATTGGGTTAAGACTTTCTTTTAAGGCTATGACTGTTTACTTCTTGGACTTTGAATAGCTTCAAGAAGAAACACCAAAAATTGAGGAGAGTGAGAAAGATTAGGTGTTGTCCAAATCAAAGGTAGGTGTGAGTACAGTGAAAATTAGGTATTAAAGAGTGTATTTTTAAGAAATTAAATTGTATTAAATGAATGAAGAAGTTTACAAGAAGGACGTTAATGAAAACGATGACGTACAGACAAAACGATGATAATAGATGCTACTTAAAGCAGCACTCTAAAAACGCTACACTGGAACCAAAACGTTGACGTACAGATGATAAACAACAGAAGTAGTTAAGTAATTAGGATAAAACTAACTACCCTTTTCTCGATACCTCGTAGAAACTTCTCGATTTGAGATAGGGCGACGGCGATGGCGATGGCGATAGCAAAGAACATTAAGGTTTAGTTGCTCTTTACTTGCCTTAACAGAGTACTTCTACGGTTAGATCGGCTTTAAGGAGGTCACATCACAGGTAGCATTCTCGACTACGTGTTTAGGATGATTTGTTGCAATTAAGGGTTTTTTGAAATTTCCATCTCTACAGACTCTGTTCTAGCCTACGATGAAGGTCAACAAGGAAGTACCTCTACCCAAGTAAGACGATTCAGATTTATCCCTCCGTATTGAGTATAGGTTTTCCCAAAGTAACTCTCTGTCGATTTCAGGGATTGGGGAAACTTCACGCCAAACCCGACTAGGAAGAAGCTTACTTGAGACGTTCCTTCGCTTCCATCAGGTAAATATCCCTACCACTTTCCAATCATCAATGCTTTCCTTTGCCATGATTGAAGGAGTTGAGACAGACTATGTTTTATTTTCCCTATTTGTAATCCTAGTTCCCATCCTTAACATTTATGTTTGTCTATAATGTCCATTCAGATGCTAGCTGGGAAGAGTAATTTTTGATAAAGGTAGAGGAGACAATGTGTTCTCTAACTTTAATAAAAATGCTCTCTCCAACTTGTTCTGTAGATCTACTAGTAGTCAAAAATCTTCTCATATTTCTTTTTGCTTATATCTCCTTAATACATGTCACAAAAGAAATTAGGTTGATAAAAGAATTTGGCTGAGAATCTGACTTTAGCCTGCTGAACCACTGCATTATGAATGTAAACTAATTTGTATTTAGGGACCATAGACATTTGTGTCTTATCGAAAACCAAATATCTTCCGAGTAGGGGCACTCAAAAAATAGATGATCTCCACTTTCTTGTCCTATATTACACAGGAGACATTCATCACTAGACTCCAGATAGGAGAGTCTATCTATAGTGCTAAGTTTGTTTAGAATAGTAAGCCATAGGATGAAGGAATGGCTAGGCCTTAGTTCCTTATGCCATATAACTTCATACCAATCCACCTTGGTATTCCCCTAAAAGAACCATTCCCTGCAGTTTTTTATTGTGAAAATGCCTTGTGGGTGATTTCACCAAATGTATTCATTAGGAATAGATAGGTTAGGAGGGTAGGTAGGTGGGCGGATTCCTGCTGGGAATTCCTCCCATTGGCCCTCCCTAATAAAGTCTTTTACTTTTGCATGTAAAGGTAGATAACCTAATAATTGGACTGCAATCTGATTAGAGATTAAGAGCCCATATCCTGACCAATTATCAAACCAAAAATTAGCTTTTTCTCCATTCCCTACCTTACATGAGATTTCAGAACACATATTCTCTTTTATCTTCAGTAGTTGAGAAAGAAATCAAGAGTGAGAGTCTTTAGGGTTAATGGACCATATACTATGACCTTTTAAGACATAAGCATAGAGCCATTTTACCCATAAGGTATTTTCCCCTTGCAATATAGACCAGAATTTCTTCATCAAGAGAGCTTTATTAGACAACTTTATAGGAATAACTCCAAGTCCGCCCTCCCTTTTAGGTCTGCATACCTCTTCCCATTTGACTTTAGCATACCCCTTATTCGATCCACTTCCTGCCCATAGAAACTTCCTCTTAAGCTTCTCTATTAATTTGATTGCTTCCCTTGCTAGAACCATATTTAAGGACCAATAGGTATGCATGGAGTTAAGTATAGTATTGACCAGCTGTAACCGTCCCCCAAAAGATAGGGCACAGTTGGTTTAAGAGGACAATCTCTTTTAAATTTTTTCATTGATAGAATAGCATTCCTGAAACTGAATCCTTCCAGAGGTTATTGGCAAACCTAGATAGCATACAGGAGTTTTAGTCCTTAGCATACCAGATAAGGAGCAGACTAACCCTTCAAAGTGATCAGCACTTTTGGAGAGAGCAAAATGGCTCTTGTTAGTTGACAATGAGGTCAGATATAGAGCTAAATAAGTTCAAAGGAGTTACAAGGATTTTGATAGAAGCCTCCTCAGCCTTAGAGAAAAGGAAGAGATCATCTGCAAAACATAAATTTACCAAAGAAACTTTCTTGCAACATCTATATGTTTGAATCCTGAACCTCTGCCAGTATTATACTTTAGTAGAGAAGTTAGGGCTTCCATACATAATATAAACAAATAGGGAGACATAGGATCACCTTGTCTGAGTCCTCTATGCCCATGAAAGATTTTTATAGGAGATCTATTGAACAGTACAGTATAGGATGGAGAAGTTATGCAAGCTTCTACCCATTTGATAAACATCTTCGAAAACCCCATCACTTCTAGCAGTCTTAACATAAACTTCCATTCTACACTATCAAAAGCCTTCTTAAAGTCAATCTTGAAAGCACAATTCTTAGGAGATTTCTCCCTCGAGTAATTTCGAATCAATTCTTATACAATGGAAATATTATCCCCTATTTGTTTACCCTGTAGAAAAGCGCTTTGATTATCACTAATCAAAGACCCCAAAACACATTTCAACCTATTGGCAATGATCTTTACTATCACTTTATAAATGAAGTTTGAACAAGCAATAGGTCTATATTCCTCCAAGGTTGATGGATTGCTTAGCTTAGAGACTAGGAAAATGTATGTTTTATTGATCTCCTTTAGAAGAGTTCCTGAAGAGAAGAACTCTTTAATAGCTGCTATCACCATAGGACCCACCTCATTCCATGCTTTCTGATAAAAGAACCCATTAAATCCTTCAGGTTTAGGAGCCTTTTTAGGATTCATTTGCAATACTACACCTTCTATTTATGAATCTTCCACTGCCCTAGTGAGAAGGGTGGTCTCTTCATTTAAGAGCCTATTATGAATAATGGAGTCCAAAAATTGAGTATTCACAGAGACATTCTGAGAGACATAGAAATCTTTAAAGAAATTCTCTGCTTCTTTCAACAAATCCTCATGCTTATTTAATTTCCTCCCATCTGGTAGATTGATTTCCTTTATAGAGTTTTAGTTCTCCTTAGTAATAATTGAGTTGAAGAAGATTTTAATATTCCTATCTCGTTCCTTAAGCCACTTCACCCTAACCCTTTGTTCCAAAATACTGGCATGGTTATGTAAGAATTGCAGGTAGGCAGTCAAGGCTACTTTCTCTTAAGATAATAAGAGCATATCCCTCGGATTATTGGAGAGATTATTATGAAGTTGGGAAAGTTTTTCCTTGGCTATTGAAATAACCTGTCAAGTGCTTTCCCCAGACTGATTCTTTAGAGTTTTTAAGGCCTCTTTGATAAGTTTCAGTTTCTGGATACATTGGAATTGAAGAGATCCATATACAGTAGCTATAGTTCCTTCCATAACACAGTTTTGAAACCCGTCGACATTCACCAAATAATTGTTAAATCTAAATGGATGGCTACATTTCACCTTTAGGAACAGGCCTCCCACTAACATTGGGGTATGGTCAGAAATCATAGGGTCGAGGAAGGAGGCTTTACTCTTCGGGAAGTGCTGGATCCATGCTTGATTGACCATAACCCTATCAAGCTTTTGCCTAAGTGCCCAACCATTAGACTGCTTATTGCTCCAGGTGAAAAAATGATCAGTAGCTTTTAGGTCTAGGACTCCTAACTGATCTACACATTCCTTAAAATCGGTTGAGTAGTTTCCTAAGGAATAATGACCTTCTGCCTCCGTTCTATAAATGGTAGAATTAAAATCTCCCAAAATAAGCCAAAGACCTACCACCTTTCCTTAAAACCGCAACAAGCTCGCCCAAAGCTCCTTCCTTTGAAACCCATGGTTTGACCCATATACTACTGATGCAAAAATAAAAGAATTTTGCTCAACAAACTATCATTTCATATGCATAACCTGCGTCTTCACTTCCAACACTTAAAGGTCCACCATTCGAGGATCAAACCCAATAATAATTCTACCAAAATTATGAGCCTGATGATAAGTGTGAAAATGCCACTTATTTCCTAGGTTCTTTAGATTCTTCAGATTATCCGACCAAATTTTTGTTTCCAACAAAGCAAAAACTGAAATGTTTGCCTTAGCTAAAAAATCCTCTAAAGCTAAGAGTTTTTTGGGGCAATTAAGTCCCCTAACATTCCATATTACAATCATGGTATAAGGGGCTTGGAGCTTTTGCCTTTGCTCCCGGTACCCTTCCTCATTTTGACACTATTAAATTGTTCTACCTGATCTCTATATTTTGCAGTAGTCGAATCAAAAGAAGATGAGGTGGCCTCCATGTCATCTCCTTTGTCTCCCTCCATTACCGCTAGCTTTTCTCCCATAAAAACTTCTTTGTTGCTGCTTGTAGCAAGATTTTGCTTTTGCCAGAATTCGTCATCTATGCCAGTACTTTGTACAACATTTTGGATAGTATCCAACTCTTCTGTACCATCTTTTTCCAACTGAATTTTGTCATTCAAGACTGAAGGTGCTACTTCATTTTGATTTGTTTTTAACTCTTCTTTATCCACTTCAGCCCTCTGGTTATTGACGTTTATGACTATCTCATCTTGTGGCCCATGTTGGCACGTTTCCTGCACACCAGATTCTGCATTATCACATAGATCTAAGTTCCTTATAGCTCCTTTCCTTAAACTTTTTCCTCGTTGGTACCCATCTTTTCCCTCGTAGCTTCAAGGAGGGCCTCTAGTGATAATCCACCATAACAACATCTTCATATAATGATCCATTAAAACCTAACCTCATGATGGGAATCTGTTCTAGCAAATCCTTAGAAATATCTATGGTAATACACAATCGAGCATAACCTAGCCTTTTCCTTTTAGCAGTGTTCTCATCCATGTATAATGGTTGCCCCAAAAAACTTACTATTATACTAAGTCCTTTGGTAATCCAGTACTCCACAGGAACATTATACAGATTAACCCATAATAGTATTGACTTCAACTTTTCTGTTTCTAGCTGGAATCCTAACTGCCAGCTTTGGAGAAACAGGGGAAGATTCATCACGTGCCAAGGACCTTCTTCCAGGACTTTAAGAGCCTGCGTTTTAATAAAGAAGGTAAATAAAGCTAGGTTTTTATCTACTAGCAATACTTCTAACAGACCTTTATTTTGCCAATGGTTAGTTGCCCATTTTTGCAGCATCAAAAAAAGGGGCCTTCTCTCCAAGAAGAAGCCCACCAGTGAGGACTCCCACGAACTAGCACCTTCTTGCAGGATCTCCACATCAAGCGTAACGATGAGTCTGCCCTGGTCTTCTTTCGGAGGGGAATAGTGGAGGGCAGTATCACCATCATCAGTAATTACCTGCTTCCAACTCTTCTTAACATCAGAGGAAGAGGATGAGCCCTTTTCAGGGAGCTTAGGGGCAGCCAGGGTTTGGGAAGGTAGGGGTGGAAATTCAGTGGGTCAGGTTGAGGACAACATATGGTCAGACATAGGTAACAGACAAAGGAAGGGAAGGCTGAGTAGTGTCAGAAAAGAGGTTTGAAAATAATTTTCCAAAAGAGGGGGTAGTCCAGCAGAAAGGCAAAAATACCCCAGCAACAGAGAAGTAATAGGAGGAGGGTGAAGGTAGTCGGAAAGGTGAAGGGAGAATGGGGAGGTTAAGGATTAGGTTGGGGAGTGATTGAGGGTTGGATTGATGACTGGGTTAGAGGGGTTTGAGTAGTGAGTTGAAGGTTGAGGAATAGGGGGCAAAGAGTGGATGTGGAGAGATGGAAGAACTAGAAGCTGAGATATGGTAAAAGTTGTGGATGAAGGAGGTTAATGACAGCAGGGGTTTGAGTGGGAGTCATGGCTTGTTCAGAGGGAGGGGTGCATGGCTAGGTCAAAAAGCAGAGAAATGAGTAGCGTTAGAGCAACTTAAGAGACAAAAATACGTTAAAGAGTGTTGGGTGAATGACGAAGATGGAAAAAAAGAAGAATGTAAAGCTTATAAAAGAAAATTGCTTCTTTTAAATCTTGTTTCTTTTTAACATCGAATGAATGTTGGTTGTATTGACATTGTAAGTTGAAGTAATCGATAGTTTTGTCTTCTTTATAAGTCCCATTTATCACATTTAGTCATTAAATGTTTTTCATATAGGGACCTAAATATGGAAAAATTAAGAAGTTTACGTACATATTTCAACATGAGTTATTAAAAGATGTGCTTAAAACATTGAAATAGAAAATGACATTCAAAATTTGACTAATGTTATAATGGAAAGCAATTAAAAAAAAGTAAAAGTATACCTTGACACTCGTAATCATATATTCTCAAAGCAAATCAAAGAAGTTAAAGATTTGTACGAACTAATTGTTGTTATTTAAGTTGAAAATAATATAACACAAGAAATCTATAAGAAAGTTGAATTGTATAATAAGGAAGTTGTTGGAGCTATGGTGCACAATAAGGAAGCTAGTGGAGTTAAAGTGACAATAAAGAAGATGCTAAAGCTAAAGTGCCTAAAGAGGAAACTGTGAGAGTTGAAGCAATTGAAACAACTAAATTTTAAGCAACTTCAACTATTGGAACTAAGGAATATATTGGTACTAAATTTAAAGCAATTTCACTAGTTATTTTTTAGCATGATGGAGAAAATGAAAATGAAGGGAATAATGAAGTTATTAGGCATAATGTGCATGGTAGGCAGGATGAGGAAGATAGTTCATATCTTACACTATAATAAGGCATCAACATATGTCAATGGCAGTAGTCTGGAAGAATTCGAAGATTATTTAATAAATTGGTGTCGTTAAAATCTTTGAAATACTTCAAAACCATCAATATTCTCAAAAGCTATATCTTGATCAAAATCTCTTGTGCCTTAGAAGGTGACAATTTTTTTTGTGAGAGATTATTGAAGCTCATATGGAGCAAATCACTTCTTCATTTGTTGAGAGCTTGTAGAGGCTAACAAAATACTACTAGTATAAAAGGTTGGAGAACTTTGAAAAAATGTACTCGTGAGCTTGTAGATGCTCGATAAATACTATTAACGTGGAAGGTTGGAGAACCTTGAAAAATATGTACTCGTGAGCTTGAAGAGGCTCGTCAAATTACTATTTGGATTTTCATAGTGAAACACTCAAGTTAAATGGTTGGGGACTAGACGTAAGCTTAGGTTGTAAGTCGAACTAGTATAAATTGACTGCGTCCTTCTCTCTCATTTAACTTTTATATTTCCTCATTATATTGTTTGTGGGTTTATTTCAACAAGAGGCTCCTTCAATGTTATAGTAGGCTCCTTCTGTTTTCAACTTGCTAAAGATTCCTTTCATTATAACAGGAGCCCTTTGTTTTAAATTGTCTTAACTGGATTTATCCTTTAACAGACTCTTGTCATTTAACAGACTTATATCACTTAACAGGCTCTTATTGCTTAAACAGAGTCCTATCATAAAATAGTAGGGATGTCAAAAATTGCCCGGCCTGGCCCGTTGGTAAACAAGTTTGGCCGATCAAACCGAGCCACGAGCTGACTGGTTTGGTTCGAGCCATTTCGGGCCGGGCTAAGGTGTTTGGGCAGGGTTAGGCTGTGGTCTGAGCCAAGCAACCCGGCCTATGGCTCTTGGCGTGCCCAACGTAACCAAACAAAATGACATCGTTTTGTTTGTAACAAAACGACATCGTTTTGTGTATATTTAAAATAACTTCTACAGGCAAAATGACATCGTTTTGCTTTAAAAGTAAATTGATGTCGTTTAAGTTATAAAATATAAGACAAAACAACATCGTTTTGTTGAAAGCAAAAACGACATGGTTTTACTTCTCCTTAAACCAAACAACACAGTAACCAGTAGTTCCCCCTTTCCCTGACCTCTCACCCAATACTGCTTCTGTCACTCTCACTCACAAAACACACGCCGCACTCTTCTAGTTTTTCAATCCTCTGTTAATCATCCCTTCTTCTTCTTCATGTCACATTCTTCCTTCGTCTTTCTTCTTCATGTCACATTCTTCCTTCGTCTTTCTTCTTCATGTCATTTGTCCATTATCGTCAACCGTGTGAACTATGAAGTCACCAATACTCATAACAACCAACGGTGAACGGTCTAACATACTTAATAAGGTAATCTCTCATTCTCTCTTCTCAATTTTGGTTTTTTATTAATAGCTGATTGTTTTGATAATAGATTTGGCTAATTTGAGAACTTTGTGTGTTAATATTAGGAATATGGGATAATGCATGTATAATGTTTAATGAAATGTCACACTCTTGATTGTTAGTCGTTTTGCTTCTTTATTAGATCACATGGTAGTAGACGTTGGATGTTATGATAGTGAGAGAGTGAAAGAAGATTACATATTGCTTGTTAATGTGTCATTGAAATGAGTTATGATCTAATTTGTGAACATATTCATGTATGTGAAAGAAGACTTCAAGTGGTGTTGCAAGGAGAATATGTGGGTTAATTAAAAGATGTGCACTAGCTCATCTAAAAGCTTTTTGTTCATTTTTTTTCACTTTACGACTTATTGAATCTTTTTTGAAAAAAATCTCTTACAGTAATTCTAGACATGTGAATTACTATAAGAGACATGCCACCACTGGTTGGAACTAATAACTTGAAAATTTAGGAAAACCAAGAGGAATTTCAGTTGGGGTATGTGGGCAAAGAAAATAAAAGTTGTGCATGAATGTTGGGCATGAGTTTTTGTTTGTTTCAAGTAGGCAGCATAGCTTTGTCACTTGACATCTTCATGTGACATCTTAGCTTGAGAAAGTGTAGGTTTGCCTTGAGTTTCAGCAGTCCCAATCCATTACTCAGAGAAGCTTGTCTAATGTTTGTAAATGATCAACCTAACTTACTTGGACATTCTATTATATTCAATGTTAACAAAGTCCTAAATTTTGGTACTTATTATGGTTCAGGACGATATTTAGCATGATGATTAATTCATACATTTTTATATTTGTTAAATTGTCTTAAAGAATGAATGGGAATTGAGAAATGAATGTTGGATTTCATATATGTGAATTGATTATATGGATTCCATATATTGATTATGTTTCTAATAGATAGGAACTTTAAATATGGAGAAATAACTAGGTTGATTCTTTGATTTTCTTGAAAATTTTGTTCTATATGGAATATTTTAACTAGAATGTAGGCAAAGTATTTTGATTAAGAATATGTGATTTCCTAATACATTCTTATTTCTAACCTCAAGTATTTATATGTTTTTTGACAGAAGGATGAGCATATTTCTTCAGTTGAGAATTCTAATCCAGTACTGAAGGTAGAAGTGGAAACTTCTATTCTGACACTAAGTGACGATAGAAGTTCAATTAGAACTCAAGTTACTCAATATAAAAGTGAAGTTTTGAATCACTTTAAGAAGACTATATCGATCGACAAAATTGAAAAGGCATAGTGCAATTATTGTCAAAAGTCGTCTTCAAGTGGTTCAAAAGGTGGAACGTCTCGTTTAAAGAGACATATGGAATCACATACTAAAAGGAAGATGATTTTAGGAGGTCAAACATTTTTATCCCTGACCTTATGAAAGGAAAGAATGAAATGACCGTAAAAAATTTTGACAACCATAGATTAAGGATTTTGATGGCTAATATGATTATTAGAGATGAACAACCATTGTCTATGGTTGAAAGCAAAAGATTTAGGATATTTCTTAATTCACTCCAATTGACTTTCAAGGTTCCAAGTCGGAGTACATTGAGGAATGATATTTTCAAAATGTATAAGTACAAGAAGAGAGAAACATTAAGAGCATTGTCGAGTGTTCAAGGACGAATTACCATAACAACGGACATGTGGACAGCCAATAACCAAAAGAAAGGTTACATGGTGATGACTACACATTATATTGATAATGATTGGAAGTTATGCAATAGACTTTTGAGGTAATTTATATTCTTTAATATTGTTATCATTTACTTTTTTCATTATTTATGAATTTATGATTCATGTTGGTATGCTTTTTCATGATAGGTTCATTTATATGCCGACATCGTATACAAGTGAAAAATTGGCAAATGTGTTGAAAGATTGTTTGATGAATTTGAACATTGACAACAAAGTATCCTCCATCACAACGATAATTGTAGTACAAATGATGTTATGATTGAGAAGTTGAAGGATAAGATGCGGGTTAAGAGGTTATTGGCTGGAGGTAAGTTATTTCACATATGTTGTTTTATGCATATTCTTAACTTGAATGTAAAGGATGAGTTAGAGACGATAAAGGAAGCAATATAGTGTATTTGGAATATTGTTTTATATTGGAGTGCAACTCCTAAAAGAGTTGAAACTTTTAAAGATGGTGAACAAATTTTATGCATTCCAAATTCAAAGAAGTTGATTTTTGATTGTCCTACCAGATGGAACTCAACCTTTAAGATATTAGAGTCGACAATCTCATATGCTCAGCTGTTTATTAGACTAGCAGAAAGAGATTCTTAGTATACCTACGTACCATCAGAAAATCAATAGGACTTGGCTAGAGAACTTTGTATAAAGTTGAAATTATTCAATAATTGGACTGAATTGTTCTCAGGAGCAAAATATACAACTTCACACTATATCTTTAGCACTATGTCCAACATAAAGCATGTTTTATCATTGTGAATGTTTGACTCCATTGCAGTTATTCAGACTATAACGAAGTGAATGGCGGAGACATTTAGTTCTTATTGGTTTAAAGTTGGAGATATTATTGCAGTATTATATGTGTTAGACCTAAGATACAAGATGAACAGGTTGAATATATTTATAATACATTGTAAAGTGGTGAAGCTTAAGAATGTCTACATACCATGAAATAATTATGGTATCAATTGTTTAATAATTATGAAGTCAGAATGCAACAAACTCATTATCGGGATCTTAGTAGTGCTGCAGGCAGTTCAACTCCAACTTCAGTTTCAAGTTCAAACTTTTCTTCTGACCCATTATTGACAAATTCTCTTTCAAATTTTTGAAAAGAGAAAAGGGCTGGGATTTCTTACAATACAATGGAGTTAGATAAATATTTTTCCGCAGATTGTATTCCTGAAACTGAAGATGAGTCATTCAATATATTGTCATGGTGGAAGATGTTTGGATATAATTATCTGATATTGCAAGTCATTGCACGAGACTTGTTAGCCATTTCATCATCCATTGGTGTTTAAGAGTCTGCATTTAGTACTAGTGGTCAGGTCATTACTCCTCATCGCGGTCAACTTCATTGTTGCACTGTTGAAGCCCTTATGTGTGCTCAAAGTTGGATAAATAATGAAGATATTGATGATAATTCTTTTCTTTTTAATATATTTATTTTATCTATCTTTATATTATCTTACCTAATAATGTGTTTTTTTTATTTTCTTACAACCACAAGTATTAATGCGGAGGGAAATAGTGAAATTAATCGACCAATTGAAGGTTATTTTGATCAAATATATGATGATGAAGGTATTTTTAATTTTCTTTTTATTTAATATTACATTACTAAATATTCTTTTTATTATAATGCTTGTACATACAGATGATTTGATTCAAACTTTTGAAGATCCTACCAACAAGTATAATTAGTCAATTAGATGCTCTTTCAGTCTCCACTCTCTAGTCTATCTGGCATGATATTATCTTAATTTTGTAAATTATATCATTTCTTGTAAAATAATTTAGATAATCATTCGTGTATATCAAAATTTTCTACTAGTTAATGAATTTGGTTTTATCAATTCTCTCTTATAATAATTAATAAATTATTTAAGTAAAATTAAAATTTGTAATTAATTGAATTGAAATTCTTAACTATAACTATTAACTTAATGAATTTTCCTACAAATTTCTAATTAATTGAATTAAAATTCCTAATTAATCATGCCAATAAATACATCTCAAGATTTTAATTTTAAAATGTATTTCCTCATTAATGATATGCAAATGTGTGTAGCACCCTTCAATCTAAAGCTGACGTAATGACTTTTAACATAAATTGTGCTAATATTTAGCTCATTATACCTAAAATATCACTTAAAACATTAAGACGATAGTGATGTTAAACTTTCATTTAATGACTTATAGTTTTATTCAAATGAAATATTAAGTGATTTAAATAAAAAGATATAAATATTTTGTAA
>JAOQMS010000005.1:6037022-6047859 GCA_027563885.1 Erythroxylum longipes
TACATATTTTTAATAAATATATATTGGTTCGTATTTTATATTATTTATTTTATATAAATATTTTTGTATAATTTATAGGTAATTCTATTTTACACTTTACTATAAATGATTATCCTATAATTTATAATTAATGAAATTTAAAAAATATAACTACAAATATAACTACAACTTTTCAAATTCTCTTAAAATAAATATATAAAAAATTAAAAAATATATATATTAAACATTTGGGCCTATTAAGGCTCGCCCACCCTGGCCGGGCCACGGGCCAGTTGACTTCAGCCCATCGATAGGCCAAGGGTTGTTCTTGGCCCATCCGAGCTGGGCCACGGGCCAAAAAATTTCGACCAGCCCGAAATTTTATTGCCCGACTCGTTAACATTACTACATAATAGGCTACTCTTACTTTGCAGGCTCCTATTGTTGTTTTAAACTTCGACAAGCTCTTATCGTTTTATTCGAATTAAAAGTATCTCTTGTGTGTGTTTGCTTTATCAAAATATACTTTCCAAAAATCTTACCAATAAAACACAGATATGGACGAAAATTTAAAAACACTAAATCCAAGGTAAAGTGGATTGCTAAAATGTACTTGTCATTTTGCGGAGATACTCCTACATGGGATTTAAATGGCTCGAATGGAGCAATACTTAGAGATTTCAACATTGAAATTTTAGATAAGAAGGTTTATAGGCAAAGATAATGGCACTTAAAATGCTAAAGAAAACGGAGGAGAAGGCGGGTCACGTCATTAAGATTGATCAAATTACTGAAGGCAGCTTGAGAGGAATATTTGCTCATGTATGTGTAGAATTTGATTTGTCTAAGCCATTAAAACCAAAGTTGAAGGTTGAAGGTAAAGATGTTTTTATTGAATATGAAGGATTATAGCTTATTTGCTTTGAGTGTGGCATCTTTGGCCACCGTAAAAGTGATTGCCCTTTACAAAGGTCGAAAAGTACAGAGAATGTGGCAGAGCCACCGGTGTCCTATATGCCGGAAACCCAGGAGGAGCTAAAAAATCAAACTTACGACCTGTGGATGATGGTGCAATGGCGAAAAAGAAATTCAGGGAAATCGGGGGCAGCACAAACAGTGAACCATATAGAAAAAATCGCCAGTCGTGATTTTTAAACTGGAATTAGTAATCCAAAGGGAGCCATGACAAAAGAATTGGATTTGACTAAATCCACTAAAATCAAGGGAGTTATGGAGAGAAATAAGGGTGGTGTTGCCAGTCCTTTTAATAAAGGAAAGAAGGTTACTGGTGATGTGGCTTAAAGGGGTGACAAAATCATCGTCAAAGTCTAGAAAATTTGCAAAGTAAAGTTTTTGTTTTCTATGCTGGGGACTCTACATGTGTTCCTATGGTTGCCTCTAGTAAGACAAAACCCCCTTCATAGGGACTGCTCAATTTGTGCATAATTCCTAACAGAAGGGCGTTGCTATATGGTGAAAGGGTCTATGGCAGAGAGCACGTTGGGTAAAACTAATTTGGTATTTAAAGCTGGGATAGATAATGAGCAGAGTTCACCACCGTCAAGAACAGGGAAGGAGTTGGATAGTTATGACACTCAAGACACCAATAGTTCGACACCTCCTAGCCATAGGGAGGAGGCATGTAGAAATGGTCAGGTTTCTCCATATCTGGAGATTAATAGGGGAATACCTAATTTGAATAATCCTAGTGTAGTTAATGGACTAGAACAAAAAGGTGACTCCATGCAAGTTGACGCTGGAACTACCCAGCTTGAAAATATTTCAACTTTTAGATGAAGCTAATTGTTTGGAATAGTCGAGGTTTGGGATATACCAAACTTCGTAGAATAGTGAAACGGCTTATTAAGGAATATAAGTCTAATATCCTTTGCTTGCTTAAGATCAAAGCTGACATAGCAGCGGTGGAGAAAATGGCTAAAACTTTGAAATTTCCTGATTCTTTTGTGGTTCCATCAGATGGTAGGGCAGGTAGGATTGCTTTATTTTGGAATTCTAATTCTTGCAAGTTGGATATTATTGGTTCTACTTCTCAGTGTATCCATGCTAGATGTGAAATTAACTTGGTTCAACAAATAATTTCTTTCGTGTATGTTCAACCAAGTTGTCAATGGAAGGATCTTTTTTGATCTGAGATGATTGATTTCTCTCAAAATGTATCATCACCATGGAATGTAGTTGGATACTTCAATGACTTTACTGCTTTTGATGAAAGATGGAGTGCTCATGATGGAAATGTAGATGGTTTTAACAGAATTATGTAGTTTAGAGGGGCGCTGGGAAGCTTGTGAGTTGTTAGATGCTGGTAGGTCAGGGTGCCTATTTACTTGGATTAAAAGAGTAGGGGGCCATGTTGTTACTCAAGAGAAACTAAACAGAGTGCTTTGGAATGCTGCAGCTCTCTATTATAATCCAAATGTCAAAGTCATGGTGCTTCCTTATCTTTGTTCGGATCATCAACCTCTGTTTATTGATTTCCTTGGTTTGCATCGTTCCCCAAAAAATAGGCCCCTTTGTTTTGAGACATCCTGGTTGACTCACCCAAACTTTGCTACAATGTTTTCGTCAGCATGGGAGACGGGGGAGGGTTTCTTGCTGCAGGCAATTGATGAAGTGACAAAAGTTGTTAATGTATGGAAATCTAAAGTATTCAGGAGTATTCACAAAAAGAAATGGATGTTGTGAGCAAGGATTCAGGGTATTCAAAGCTGTGATGATGATGGAACCTCAGACTTCCTTCAAAAGCTTGAGGTTTTCTTGCAGGGTGAGTACCAGCAGATTCTTTTTCAGGAAGAATTGTTATGGTTTCAAAAATCTAGGTTGGATTGGGTGTAACATAGGGAACATAATAGAAAGTTTTTTCATTTTCATTTAGCAACCATGGTCAGACGACACCGCAATTTGATCTTGGGATTGAAGGTGAATGATATTTGGGTAAGAAATGCAGATGTTTTGTATCGGCATATTATGGAGTTTTATTCTTCTTTATTTGGGCGCAAGCCTTGTCTGTGCTTAATGGTTGCTTATGAATCATTTTGCTTGAAGGTTTCAGAGGAAGAGAAACTTGTCTTGAACTCTCTCCTACAGCTTGAGAAGGTGAGATTGGCAACTTTTTCTATGAAAGGCCTAAAAGTTCAGGGAGTAGATGGAGTTCAACCAATTTTTATCAAAAGTTGTGGAACACAGTAAAAGAAACAATTTTCCAATTTGTGAATAAGGCCTTTGCAAATCGACGGGTTGATTTAAATGTACTACATGTGCACATGGTCTTAATCCCAAAGGGTAATTATCTGAAAACGTTGAAGGACTTTCATCCTATTACTTTATTGAATATCTTGTACAAGATTTTGTAGAAGGTAATAGTTAATAAGTTGTGGCCTATTCTTAAACAAATAATTGGACCTTTTCAAAATAGTTTTCTTGCAAGCAGGAGTACATGGGACAATATCTTGATTACCCAAGATGTTGTGCATTCTATTATGGGTCGTACGGGGAATACAGGGGCCATAATAGCAAAAATCGATCTCAAAAAGGCCTATGCTAATGTATCTTGGAGCTTCATCTGTGAGGTACTAGTTTTTTATGATTTCCATGTTGATTTGATAGACCTGATCATGTTTTGTGTCTCCAACATGAATCTTGCTATAATCTAGAATGGGGAGGTGATGTCGGCTTAGGGGATCCATTATTGCCCTATTTGTTTCTTTTGGTGATGGGGCGATTATCACATATGATTATGGAGTGGGTAGACCAAAAACTGTGGTGGCCAGTGAAGACATCGAGGTCTAGTCCAAAGGTGTTGCATCTTATTTTTGTTGATGATTTATTACTATTTGCAGAGGCCTCAGAATCTTAGGTTTAGGTTATCTTTGATGTCCTTGATGAATTTTCCAAAGCTTCAGGGTTACGGGTTAGTGTTGAATAATCTAAGTTGTGGATATCATCATATGTTCACCATCAAAAAGTCGTGGTTTTGAGTAGGTTGTGTAGGATTCCACTGGCTCAGGAGCTTGGGACGTACCTTGGGGTGCCCATTATTCATGATAGAGTCTCTAATTCCACTTACCAGTATGTTGTTGACAAAGTGCTAAAAAGATTAGCCAGTTGAAAGGGTAAGGTCTTAAGCTATGCAAGGCAGAAGACTTTTATTCAATCCATCTTAAGTTCAATCCATATTTATTCTATGTAAACAGCGTTGCTACCGGTGTTCACTAGAGAGTGGTTGGACCAATTAAGTAGGAAATTTCTATGGGGTGGTGATGTGGACAGCTCTAGGGGACATCTTGTGAATTGGGATTGTGTTTGTCAACCTAAAGGGACTAGAGGCTTGGGTCTACGAAAAGCAAAAATTTTGAATGTGGCATTGTTGTCAAAGGTAGGTTGGAAATTGTAAACGAGGCAGCAATCCTTTTACTTGGAAATTTTCCAACAAAAGTATTTGAAAGGTCTCCTTTCATAAACATGGAAGTTCGGGGGCGTGCTTCTTTTACTTGGTAGGGGCTATTAAAAACAAAAGAATGTGTGAGGAGGGGTTCTCCTTGGTCTATAGGTGATGGGAAGTCTACTAGCTTATGGTATGATTGGTAGGTGGGGAATGGGCCTTTGATTAATGTGGTAACTCCACATGCACAACTACCATCATTATCAAACAAGGTTGCATCTATTTTGAGACCCAATGGCTCATTGAAATGTGATGAACTGAAGCATATACTTTCGACTTCGACAATTGAAGAAATCTGAGCGACGCCAGTTCCCCTTCAGGTCAAAAAGGAAGATCATTGCATTTGGGGGTGGGATAAACATGGTCAATTCACTGCTACTTCAACTTATAAGGGCCTTGCAAATTAGCTTATAATTGATGCGTGGTTGGGGAAATGCCTTTGGATTTGTAAGTTATAAGTGCAAGGGAGGGTAAGATTCTTTCTGTGGTTGGCTTTCTTTAATTGTTTGAACTTTAAAGAAGTCTTACACCGTAAAGGAGTAATTGATAATCAAAGGTGCACACTTTGTAAGATTGGGAAGGAGACTCTAGATCATGTTTTTAGAAAATGCCCTTTTGTTGTTGGTTTGTGGGGTTGTGTCTATCAAATATTTGGAATGCAAGTGTTAAATGATGCTTCTTTTCCCAATTGGTTGAGACATCAATCATCCATGACGACTGGGGTACGTTCAAATCTTATTTGGGGTCCATTGTTTACTTCTATCTTATGGAGTATTTGGAAGGCACAAAATAAACTCATGTTTGATGGCATCCATCTAAGTGTGGAATCAATATTACAGTATACAATAACACTGGCGGCTAAATGCCCTGTTGCCCAAACTTGTCCAGCGTCTACGTCAAATTGTTATGGCCAAATGATCTTTTGGTGTTCCCCCCAGATGGCATTCATTTACTTAATACCGATGGATCCAGACGGCTTGTTGATGGTCACACTTCAGCAGGTGTTTGCTTTGAGATTCAAATGACGTGTGAGTGGCAGGTTTTATGTTGAATATTAGCTCTGCAGGAAGTCTTGAAGCAGAATTATGAGGGATAGAACAAGGTTTGCTTTTGGAAAAGACACGTAATATTAGTAAGCTGATTGTCAAACTTGATGCTACGGTTGTTGTCCAATTCCTTCGGACTGGTGTAATTCACTCACATCCTTGTTATACTCTCGTTAGCGATTGTTTGGAGTTGATCAAAAGAGGGTGGATTATAGATATTAGACACATTTTCCACGAAGGAAACCGCTGCACAGATCGACTTACTGACTTGCCACATTCATCACAACAGGGACTTACCTATTATGAAGACCCTCTGATTCAACTACATCCTCTCCTTAAGGAGGATCGTGAGGAATAGGTGTGTTGGGATGCTTAGAGTTCTTTATTTTGCTTTTATATGTTCTTTAGTAGCAAAAAAAGCAAGCAACTGAATTTCTTAGTATAGTGATATAAAACTATTCAAGGTAACATATGTATCATGACCAACATACTGTGGACTTAAAAAATATTGCATTTATAAGAAATGGAACTTAATTAGTAAACAACGTCAACTTATTTGTATTGCAATAAGGCATGTTGGTGGGAAATCTAAAGATTAAGTTGACCTTATCTATTTAAAGTAAAAGTTTTGTATGTATATATAAGTCAACTCCAAGTGAAAACCCCTGGACTACTCCGAATAAGAATCATAAAGTTGAAGGTTAGCCTTCATTTCATCCATTAGGTCTAATAGCATCCAAAAGGGGGATGAATTAGGTGATGATAAATTTTAAACTGGAAATTACTAAATGTGTTAATGATCACAATTTATAAAGGATGAGAATATGAAATGAAATAACGAATTCCAATAATGCACTTAAGCAGTAAAGTTAAAAGAGTATGAGAAGATAAATGTAAACTGATTTATAATTGTTTATGTCTACTCTCAAAATTAGTGTTAGATTTATATTATAACTCTTCTTTCAAAGTAAAGAATAACATTTATACAATATTTACTTAACAAAGAAAAACTCTTTTACAGTCTTCCTTCACGGTGAAGAGAACCTTAATACTACTTGAAATACCTTAAATACAATTAAAAAACATAATAGAAACTTCTAACTTAAAATAGATGCTTGATAAACACTTAGAAATGCATGTATAAGACACTCAAATGCTTTTTGAAATAAAACTAAATAGGATAATATGTAGCTATAGGGTTTTGGAATTTCTACCAGTTGTTAGAGCTAAAATTAGTCATTACAATAGTTAGTTTAAGCATACTAGTCGATCACTAGGTCATACTAGTTAACCAATGCGCATTCAATACACAAAATACACTTGACATTACACATTGGTCCATCAAACCATATTAGTCAAACAATGTATCCCTTAAAGATACTTTAGTCAACCACTTCGCTACATTAGGTTAAGCAATATGTAAACAAGATGTTACATATTTAAGTTATATTGGTCAAGTACTAAATTATATTAGTTAACTAAACTTTTGAAAAATATGATTTTTTAACAACTTAAAATGTTTAAACTTAACTTGTTTAATTCATTTATAATTAAAGTAGATTTCAAAATGTCCATTTAAAAGTATTTGAAAGATTAAGAGACTTTTCTTTTAAAACAAAAGTTTTTATACCTATTTATGAGTGAAAAGACTCATGTAATAAGTAAGATGAAATAATGAATCTTTAATATTATCAAAGTGACTAAGTGATACTATAATTAGCATTACAAAATATATAATGACTTTAATGTGTCCCGATCTTCTTTTGTTCTTGACTTGATCTCTACTTTGAAGGTTGCAAATTTGAAGTATTCTTTATCATTTTCACGATCAGTATTCTGAGTTATGACTATTTCTTGTTCTTATATTGCTTCTTATAAAAATAATAAGCTTATTAGTGGTACTTAGATTTTGTTATTATCAAACTATCGATTAGATCCTTCTTTGATTCAACATCACCATATACGGATTAAAAGATTGAAAAAAGTTAGAAAACAAGAGGAAGGAAACTTCAAAATTCATACAATGTCACAATAAGAGGACTTTAAGTAACATATAAGAAGTGCAACGAATTTAGCTATAACAACAAGACTTATTTAAAAAGATCGCAACAAACCAATTGAGAAGTACCATCACTATAGAGTTACACTTCCTAAAATAGTTATGTGACGTAAAGTTTTCTTAAAGTGGAGAGAGTGGGAAGAAAATCTAAAAGAAGTAGAATTATCCAATAATATATAATCTGAATACTTATAACAATAAGACTTATTTAAGGATTTCACAACAAACCAATTGTGAAGTACCATCCCAGTAGAGTTACACTTCCTAATATATTATAAAGTTTTTTTTGAAGTAGAGAAAGTAAGAAGAAAATTTAAAAGAAGTAAAGTTATTTAATAATATATAATTTGAATAGTTATAATATAGTTGAGATTGTTCAATATTTGTATTGTCCTGCTTTTTTTAATATTCAAAACTCAATATTTTCTTATAAACATCATCTAACTTTTAAACTTATATTCATGATATTTATGGATTAACTAGTGCCTATGCTGAGGCCTTTTATATATTAAATATAAGTACATATAATCACCACTCTAATTGAATGTAAGCACATTATACAATTTGATGATAAGCTCCACTAATGCATATTAAAAATTAGCTTTAATATAATAAATGATAATGGTCAAGTTGTTATATTTAAAAATCATGATTAAATATAAAGAAGTAGATTTTACATCAAATTCAAAAGTCTACATCTATAAATTGAATACCCAAAGTCACAAAATCTAAATTTACGTATAATCATCTATAATAACTTTTATCATACTTAAAAAATCTATGCCTTAACTACTACATAAATACAAGAATAGTGCAATACCCTCAAAAAAATAATTATGAATATGACTCACCATACTGTAAGCAATCTTCATAATTTTGTTGGTATTCTTCTCTTTTAAGTCATTAATCACTTCTTTTTGTGAAGTTATCGTTATGCCACAAAATAATCATGATCGTTGGAACTTTACAAAAACAAATACAATATTGTTAGAAACATGTACACTAATTGTTTCAAAAATTGTTCAATTGCTACCCTAAATCGAGTCCATATAATCCCCTTCCAATGTTATTATTGTTAAGACTATATAAAAAAAAATGCAAGTCATATTATAAATTGTATACAATTCTTTATGTATTTTTATTAAAGTATACATTTTACAATTAGGGAAGAGGTTTGAAAAAGGAAAAACCATAGAAGAGATACTAATCTATAACATAATGTTTTTTTTAATAAAAATGAACCCTTTAGTCATTATTTTATTGGAAACAGTTTCTTTGTTAGTTAGGAGTAAAAAAGTGTACCATTGAACTTCTCCACACCTTACGTATTAACAAGACTCATACTAAATATTGTTGTTGTTATTGTTGATTGAATAAATTGTCAGTGCATAGCATTTAAATAATATTTGTAATTCCAATATATTTCCACTTTAAAAATAGTCTATCTAATTTTATTGACAAATGATACATTAGACATATTAATACACTTAATGATCTTGAAAATTAGTACCTTCAAATGTTATAGATATTAAAGAAACATATTAAATATAAGAATTTTAAATATTCTTAGAAATAATATTTCGTAATTATAATAGACAAAATTGATGGATAAAATTCTTTTTTTTTGGGGTCAAATATTACAAAAAATACAAAGAAAAGTGTTTTCAGCACAACTAAGTTTGGCCCCAAAAAAAAAAAATTTGGCCCAATCAGAACCGCCACCGCTAGGCGTGGAAGAGACATTCCAATTTCCGAAGCAAAGAGTGGACGGCGAAAAACTCACGAGAGACAACAGTTTCAGGTAATCAATGGCAGGTGAGACAAACACCAGCGGGTTCAGATCAAAGATAGATCATTGCCTTTACAGTGGAGACAAGAAGCATGTGTTTGCTGGCATAGTTATTATCTCTGCTGTCTTTGGTCTGCCTTGGTTCCTCATGAACAGAGGTTAGTTATTTTGCTCCATGTTCAAATCCCAGTCAATATTTAGTCTCTATTACTTGTTCTTTTCAGTTCCTTTAACTTTTGATTGCTTTTTGGATTTGTGGGTAACTTTGGGTTGGTGATCGCAATGAAAAAAGAGCTCAGATAAGGTGGAATGCGTTAATTCTTCTTATAAGCTTTTGGTCCTGGATTGAAGGGAAGGAAAGGGAAGGGAAGGGAAGGGAAGGGAAGGGAAGGAAAGTTTGGAACTTTTAGGTTTATCTTTCTTATTGGTATTGGGATAATTGGAGCGCCAAGTTAAGTATGATTCAATGGAATATTTTTGGTCATGTTTGTACTTTGAAGGAAATAGAATTAAAGCATAATTTTGCATTCGTTTTGTTGTTTTTTTGTTTGCTTTCTCAGTTTAGGTTATAATCCTTTGGCTGAAATTTGCTTAACCAAATTACTGCCGTAGCTGAGCCAATTAGCCCGTATAAAACTGGCCAATCTCTGTAGAAAGAGATAGATAGCAGAAGTAGTGTTTTGAAATTGCGCCTTCTTTTTGTTACATCAACTTGATCGTGTGCAGCTCTTTTTAGCCGGCTTATGTTGCTTCAAGTCCTAGCTATTGTTCTTTAACATGTAATCCATGGCTTACTGCATTTCATTGTAATTGGGAACAACTACATATTTAGACAGAAGAACATGAATGGTTTTGTTGATTCATGATATGACTCTTTGATTTATCGTTAAATGGTGTATTTTCTAATATGCCTCGATGGGGAAGATTTAAATGATGCATACTTTCAATGTCAGTTGCTTGTTGGTGTAATAACCTTGTCATAGTTACCATTTCATTACAATAATTACCTTAAAGCTACATTGGAATCTCGAAATGTGGTTTTAATGTCTGTTTCTTGAAAATGTTGCAGTTATATTTTGCTTATGTTGCTTCAAGAATTCTGCTTTAATCAGAATTGCTAAATCTAGCGTGTTGATTTTCCCCATCATATGAACTTTTAGCCTCAAATAGACTATACTTGTTTGTGTATTTGTATATACTCTTACAATAGCGAGGTCACTGTATCAATCAAAATTTAATGACATTGAAGATTCGTACTTTTATTCTTACACTTGGCACATTTTCTCAAATGAGAATTCATTATTATTCAGGTTGAGCTGATAAAGAGTCTTGAGTCTCTTTGGGGAATAAGATGTCTCCTCATTTGCAATAAGAAAAGAAAATGATTTTGGAATGCTATGCCTTGCATGTTTAGGACCTGATTTGTTCAACCTAGTTAGTCTTAGGAGAGTTCATGTGTTAAATCAGGTGCATTATTGTAGAATTAGAGGCAACTGAATGTGGTT
>JAOQMS010000005.1:6048736-6058773 GCA_027563885.1 Erythroxylum longipes
TCTGCTTTAGCAAGATAAGGGATCTTATCAATAGACTTCTAATCCAGAGTTCTTTGGTTCATTAGTGCACTGCTTTATGGGTTATTTTCAAAACTGGCTTACAGCCCTGTTGAAGGCCAACACATCTCATGATCTCTAGAGATGCATGATGCATTTGCTTGCCAGAGGAATGCTTAAATTTTATTGACAGTAGAATTTATTTGTCTCTAGTAACCTTTATTTTGTCAACTTCATATAAAAACGGCCGAACGCAAATAAGAACCTGTGTTTGCTTAATTATGAATTCAGCTGATGATTCTTATTTTTTACAGAGGAGGAATCATAGCATTTTACTTCCGTCCTTTTAACATATAATATTGAGTTTCTTGGCATAATTGTTGTTATAAAAAGCTAAATATGTTTTAAGTTTGTTGTTATTTATATACAACATTGCATCAGGATCTTTCACATTAGATCCAGTTGTTTCCAAACTTAATTCATCTTCTCTTCTTGTAACCCTTGAATGTTTCTTGTGGATAGAATCCTCCAAGCAAGCTCCTCTCAGTTTAACAAATAAATCAAGATAAAAATGATATGTTGTATGGTCTACTTTTTACACTTTGACAAGTTTCATTTTAATATTAAATCACTCACTCCCAAACAACTAATCAACTGAAGCACCCCATGTTACATCAAAGCAAACGCTGCCTCAAGCAAACAAAGAGAAGTTTGTTAAAACCAGCTGCTGACAAGTACAAAAACTAATCTGTATCGATTCCTGATGAAGGGCCATCTTTATTATCTTTCGTTTGGAACAGCCAAGTATAAATGTAATCAATATGAGTAAATTCTTCACTCAAATAGAAATTCCTCAATGTCTATAGTGGCATAAGTCTTCTGTATTTGAAGAACCACAAAAATGCACAAAATATGGTTATTCCACTAATCCCTGTTATTATGAGTACCCACTTGAATGCACCTGGATCATCAAACAATGGAATTGTAAAGTTCATGCCAAAGATACCAGCTACCACCCCAAAGATAGCAACAACAAATGTCGCAGTGGTGAGGATAAGCTCAAATTGGATCAGTTGATTCCGGACATTATCCTGCAATGAGAGCAATTCACTTTTAGAATTCAACTCCTTTGAAATCTAACAACTGGTACAGAAAGAAAATTAATTGTTACTATTCGATTCTTTCAGTTATATGAAACAGTAAAAGCAAAGTGATTTCTAGTTCAATCTCGAAAGTCAGACTAACCGAGAACAAAATTTAAGTGAGGTACAGGTAAAACTTATAGCAAATATAATTTAAGAACAATAATGTTCAAGAGATGAGAATGACGGATAGCATGTGGGATTCATACCAGCTGAATATTGATGAAATCCTCCGTGTCATCTATATACTCCTTCAACTGAAACATTCAGACGTTAAACAGTTTCTCTACAATAAATTAAAAAAGAAAGTTAAGAGGTAGTTATCAGTACCGATGTCAACTTGTTGAGAGTGCTATCAATGACAACAAAGTATGCTTCCAGTAACATCTCCAGCTCTTCTATGCTCTCTGTAGTACTTTCCGAACTTCTCATGCTCTCATGTCGGCTCCTAGCAATGCTCAAACTCTTCTCGAGTTTTCTTGACTCAACAGGTGACAAAACAGGTGAAACTGGAGCAGAAACAGATATTCCTCCATCATTCGACTTCAATCCTATTAATGACTGATCAGAATTAAACAATGATTCCATCCGCCTTTTCTTCTCAGTAAGATACATTTCAGCCATATCTCCATCATCATCCATGAGCTGCTCGATCTCATCCCTTACCTACGTACATACACAAGTCAAATGCTATGTGAATATGGGAACTACATGTTAGGTGAAATTTGCCCAAAGATCAGAGATTCTTGCTGTAAATTAAGATTAAATTCAGATGAGAACTAAAGCAATACCTTCTGAACTCTCCGAGTCAGTGCAACGAGTCTGCTTTTCAATCGGCGCACACGTTCCAAGTTCAGTGTACTGACCTTTGATGTTAGCTCATCTAGCAATGGGTATGCTTCAATTTCCAATTCTGCTGCCTTTGGAAGGTTAAATAGAAGAATTAGTAAATCGTAAAATTGTCTACTTAATCCGGCTAAGTGATATGCTTTTAAGTCAAATAAAAGTTGACACACATAATACAATACCTTCATCTGGAAACAAGCATTTGCACTCCAGGTTGTACAGGGACAGAAATTTAAAACAGTTTTGCTCTACACAGTCCAACAAGTAGAAATGGTAAAATTTTAATACCGCTACTCAGTTTCTCATGTTCATTGGAGTTTATCAGATTATTTTGTGGTCGAAAGACAAAAGAAAAACATTTCTACCAGCAGGAAGCATATCATTAACTGTTTATGTCAATCTAAAGCCACACAAGAGTGCCTCTCAATGTTTGTGAAGCATGTACTCACATTTATTTGAAAGCCCAAGATTTTCACATATAGACAATGTAACTTGCACGTGAACTAGACAATTATGAAAGAGTTCCATCCATCAGAACATGGCTTGTGCAATTTGCAGGGAACTGCGTATTGCAATTTTAGGGTGAGTTTGCTTTCATATCATAGGCTCTAGTCAATTGAGAATTAAAATTATGGATATAAGTTAAAGATGATGGAATAGATTTTTAAGCCACAAAATTAAGGTAGAGAAAATTTTGAGTTTTTTTTTTTGGAAAAAAACGTGAGATTGCATGGGTGTTATTGGTTGTATGTGATAAGGGTTGACTAACTCAAATTATGGTTGAATGGTCCACAGAAGAGGGAAAGCAAAAATAGAAGGAACATAATGAGAAACATCTCACACAAAACAATAGCTGTAGATGATTTCTCATCAATAGCATTCTATCCTTACCAAATATAACAAGGCACATTCAGAATTATGTCTACCAGAGATACATCGTTCTCTTTCACAAACCTGAGAATCAAGGAAAGTACAAGCTGCTTCCAAGGCAACCTCAAGAGCTCTAAACTCAAAGGGCAAGTAATCTGGGGATGCATTCTCAAAAACATTGTCAAAGTTTCTACTTCTCCTTCTATTGAAATGAGATCCTTCTGATTGCCAAACGTCACTTACACCAGGTGCTGTCAATCTTCTCTGTAGCTCCACAACATACTGCAAAACATAGCTGTCGAGGGAATTGAGGACTAGAACTTCATCAGCTGTAATAATACATCGAATTTGCTCCAAGTTTACTACTATAGCCTTCTCTCTACCAAGAATAGTTGAAGGGTAAACAAACAAAGGATCAAGCAAGCGTAGATCACGAGCAGGTAGATCACATCGACGCATCACAGTGAACTTGTCAACCTCAACAATCTGTGAGTTACCAGATGCATCAACACGAATCCAAGACCGAAGACCCTGACCACGCTTTTTTAAACCCAATACATCCACACCTTGAAAAGGTTGGCGTCCAGAGGCAGATGGCCGATAAGATGCATCTCTAACGTTTATTGCCGAAGCAGCTTTTAATGGCAGATAAGATGCATCTCTACCGTTTATTTCTGAAGCAGGTTTTGGTGGCAGCAGGCGCTCATTGAGGTCCGTCATTAATAACAATCACTACAGACAACTACACATTAAGAAACTAAAATTATAAACATCAATATTAGCTGTGCCCTGTTTATTCTTATTTGGATTGGGCGAAAAAAGAAAATCAATTAGACACGTAATAATTTATTGAGATAATTACAAATTTAGGTTATATAAAGGACTTGTTCTTTCTTTCGTTTACACAGTTAAAGCACTTATTCTGGAAATTTGAGACAACATTACAAAGGAGAAAATGTCAGATCCCAAATCCATGTCCATGAATCGCTATCAGTAGAACTCACAGACCCTCCATCATCAGTGGATGCCAAACCATTACACGCTCAACTGTAGACCCATTACCTTATTTCCCCTCCCTCAGATGTTCATCCACTAACAGTAAACTCCTCCTCCTCTTCCCCTTCCCCCAACAAATTAAACAGAGTGGATGGAGAAAACACCTTTCTGGCTGTGCTTACGCTATGAGTTTAATGAGATTTTAAAACCACCAAAACAAAGCAAGGCTAAGACTATAGCAGAGCCAATCAAACAACCGTAGCAGAGTTCAAAAGACAAACGAAAATATACCCTACACCCAGTCATTTATGCGAGCTGCAGAACTCAAGGTACCCACAGAAAGAAACAACCATATTCCATCCAAAAACATACGCGTATTAAGAAACAGGAAAAGGGTATACCTCGAATGGAGAAATCGGAGAACGCCCACCAAATAAAAGCGGTGAAGGCAGAGAGAAGCTGGAAAAGATTCAATCTTTACACCCTAAAAAGAGCTACAGAACATCGCTAATTTAAAGACAACTCAGAAACTGCATTCTCCGACCCCGCAAAAGAAGTCTCCCAAGTTATCTGAACACAGAAGACGCAGGGAAATTTTCTTTTCTACAATATAATAAATCAATCACTTAATTTACTAGAAATTGGTGGAGGAGATGAAAGAACACATATTGGACAAGTACATGTGAGAGTTGCTTTGAAGATTTAAGGTTTTGCGAGTACTTCTGGTCATAGGCTTGCGAAAATGAGATTTCCTAATACGAAGCAAAAGCCACCGATTGTACGGGGCCCGAGTTGGCGGGGCCAGGAGTCAGGACACCGACAGTTATGGTCTTCTTTTAGAAGTTTTTTATACGTCTTCATCCTCCTCTTTTCTTTTACACTTTTAATAGATTATTTCCTAAGACTAATAAAAAAAATTATCTTTTACGATCAAAAGTTAATATATTTAAATTATAAAAATAGTTTCTTTGTAAAAATATAAAAACAAGATTGCTTACGTCGATGATCTTCTTCAAATTTTTGTAAAATGAAGAGTCTTACTTACCGAATATGATATTATGGTCAAATTACAAAAATGTTATTCAAAACTTATTATTACTTTGTGAAATTTGCGACTTACTTTTAAGTATTTATTCAATAAATTATTAAATATACATAATAATTTATAAATTATATTTCTTAATAAAAATAAAAATTAGATTCAATTATGTAATGACATTATTTAAAATAAAAAATAAACTTAGAGTTCTACCAAAATAGAATTAAGTTGCAAGCCAAGAATGTGTCACCGACAACAGTTAAAATATGCTGAATCATCAATTTTAATTTATTGAAAATGTATATATGAGAAAAGATTATCGTACGTTCTCTATTCAAAGGATAAGGACCGTGAAATTGACGGATATAAATAATACAATACCGCACCCCAAGCTTGCTTCTTGTATGAATATATGAAGTTTCTTTCACGCCTCATTGTTTTTAGTTCCACGTAACAAAAGCAACTGTGTTACCTGGCTCATGCTGGGTCTCGAATCCTTGTCTTCTTCCACACATTTCAAAGCCACTTCAAGAAGAACGGTCAACTTCCCTGTGTCATATTCCCCAATGATAAACCCCGGGTTTATGTGTAATACATAACGATACTTTAGTTACATATCTCGGATCAAACATGAAAGGGCAATAAATAAAAGAAATGCGAAAAATACATGATTTCAGTTTCATAACTTCAAACGAGCTTTCTGAAGTCGAAACGAGCACGAATCTACTGCCGTCTTTACGGGAATCCATCACCGAGACGTGGTCAATGTCTTTCTATAGTTTTCTCAAAATGTAAGCTCTCTTAACGGGACAGAGAATCCTTAAGCTTACGAATGATATGAGTAACTGCAGAAGACCTTAACCTTTATATATAGCTTCTATATCGAGCTTTCTCATCATAAGCCTGATATAGGTTCGGTCCACACTAATTGAGATCTATTTTCTTCATAGACTTCGACCCATTAATTTAGATTATTTATTGGGCCACTTTATTATCTTTATTCGGATCAAATTACGTAATTTAACCGATAAGTTATTTGAAAAACCAAAAAATAGAATTAAATGTTGTCCAACTTTATAGGAAAAGTAAAAAATATCCAACATTCTCCCCCTTAGACAATACTTAATTATGATATTGACTCAAGTTGAAAACAGTTTAAAAATATCAGTTAAGCTACACTACTATATTAATCGACTAAGTTTAAAAAACAAAACATTTGATATATAAATAATGAAGGTCCATCATTCTATCCTGTAAGGGTTTTGATACTGAAAAATATCAAACGCATATATCACGTGGGACACTGATCCAATACAATCACGCATATCTAATACCTCACTAACATGAATGAGAAAATGGAGTATGACAAACTAGGATGATATCTGTATGATCTATATTATATCATCTTCGTTTGTAAGTCTCGATTTCTCCAACTTTATGCTAAATCACATATGCTAAACTGTATTAGAAAATCTAGTTTTCTCTCACAGAATGCTAAACAACATTAGAGAAAAATTGTTTCCTCTCACCAAATGCTAAACAGCATTAGAGAAAACTTATATATTCTCCAACTGAATGCTAAACTGTATTAGAGAAACTTTATGAGATTAAAAACTTATATCCCTTATGTCATGTAAAACTTTAAGGATATTCGTAAACTGTATACGTCTAAATGACATAGGCTCAAAGTTAAGCTGTATATATGCCCAATGACCTTTAAATGCTTAAGATTGACACAAATCTTAAGACTTTGATACGTATTATGACAATATATGATAACACGTATTATTGAGGATAAACAATGATCATCTTTATTGATGAACCATCATACCGTCATAATACATCAAAACGTACAAATGTACATGAAGAAAACATAACGATTTTCTAACTAATAGCGCCTAAGGACTTCAAAACACTTATATTTTCTCAGTCCTTAAATGCTCCAAGCCTTAATGTCACTTTTTCGTATCAACTACTTCGTGGTCAAATATTTGACCTCAAAATGCTAAGAACTTATGATATTCAATGTTATTATTAAACAACACAACAACTTAATTATCAACTTATAACCAAATTGGTCTAGCTACTGAATCAACTATAGACAACTCAAAAATCAAAATTTTGAGCTAAACCATCTATGAAGCAGCACTATAGCATGCACTCTGCATACATGGTCGAGAAAATCACCTGTATCTACTTAGCACTCTTCTTACCATCTGCAACCTTAAAAATTGTAACCTTAGTGAACTTTCAATCATCCGGACACACAACTTAATTTGAATATGAATTCCTTATGAGGTTTAGTCTTTTGACTTTTCTATATGTCATCATATAATCCTTGATTCATTTTAATTATCTTAACACTCGTTTGACTGCATTTTAATGGTCTACAAATGGGTTAACCAAATACTGACCAAATAATTAAACAGTAAATGTAATGTCCTGTCTAGTACGTAGGATACATCAGGCTATCAATCGTACTAGAATACAGAAATTCCTTATAACCTCTCTCTTTACTTTATTCTTTGGATATTGTGCCAAAGATTATCTCTCACTATGAGAGATGGGTGCTACAACAGGTTTACAGTTAACCGTATTAAACCTTTGTAACATATACTCAATGTATGCACTCTGTGAGGGGTATGATGAGTGTTAAGATCTGTCCCGGTGAATCTGAATACCTGAGACAAAAGATACTACACCAAAAGTCCTTTATGTCAAAGTTCTTGACCAAAAGTTGCTTAACCTTATACAACATGGTCAAGTAATTTGAAGTAAGCAATATATCCTCTACATGCAATAATAGGAATATAACTTTGCTCCCTCTAACCTCAATGTACAAGCATCTTTTTGACTTTATTTTCCATAAAGCCAAAAGAGGTCAAACCTTATCAAATGTAAGGTATCACTTTCGGGAGGTTTGATGTAAATCATATATTGATCTGCATAATGCGCAAACCATGTTAGTTTCATTTGGATCCTGAAATCCTTCAGTTGTACCATATAGACCACTTTATAAAGCTCTTTAATGTAATATAGACCCTTCATACCAACATCTGAGGGTATTTGAATGTAAGGTGTTTAAATATGTGCCCAAGGAGCAAAGACAAAAACTTGACTGAAAAGCAATTCCTTGCATATTTATTAGTTATGGAGATGAAAAGTTTGGATTTGGACTTTATGATCCAGAAAAGCAAAAAGTCACTAAAAGCAAAGATAGTATTCTATGATCACGAGATAGGTGCAGACTTTATTAAAGGAGGTATGACTACTCTCAGTAGTTAATTTTGCAGTGCCATTGATATTCCCCTATTTCACCTTCTATTAATCAGCCCACACATAAGGCAACGGAGATTATGAGCAAACACTTGATGCTATTTATCAGCAATAACCTTACAATGATGAACTGCATGAGCTACATCCAAAGGTGTAGATGAGGCTGATGAGAATAATGAGAAGGGGAAGCAACCTGGTACGATGGTAGAAAATGTTTAACTTTGAAGGTCAACTAGAGAGAAAAGGTCTTCTACAGGCTATTTGAGTTCCAAATACCTTCTAGTTACTACTAAGAGGGAGCTTGAAATTATATAAGAGGTAAAGTCACATGAAGTTAAAGATATTTGACCCATAGCTACGCAGGAGGAGATGTATTCTTTAAAGAAGAACGAAACTTATGAGCTAATGAAACTTTCAAAACGCGAGAAGGCATTGAAGAATAAATGGATATTCAAGATAAATAAAGATGGTGACAAGCTGGAAAAGTATAAAGCAAGATTAGTGGAGAAGGGATTCAACCAATGGAAAGGGATTGACTTTGATGAAATCTTCTTAGCGATGCTCAGGATGACTTCAATTTGAACTGTGTTGAGTTTAACTACCAGTTTGGACCTTGAACTCAAGCAACTAGATGTTGAAACAACCTTATTGTATGGAGAATTGGAAGAAGAGATACATGAAGTAAATAGAAGGATTTAAAGTTAAGGGAAAGGAGAATTAGTTTGTTAGTTAAAGAAGAGCTTATATAGGTTGAAACAGGTACTAAGATAGTGGTATTGGAAGTTTGATGCAATTATGACATGTAATGGTTATAAGCAAACTTTTGCCATCCCTATTTGTATTTCAAGAAGTTCACTGGGGAGCTTCATTATTTTTCTTATATATATTGATAATATGTTGATTGTAGTTCAAAATGATGGAATAATCCGCAAACTAAAGGAGAATTTATCCAAATCTTTTGATATAAAAGATATGGGCTCTGTAAAACAAATTTTGGGAATAGAAATAACTCAGTATAAGAAAAGTAGAAAAATATGGTTGTCATAGGAGAGTTATATTGCATGAGAATTAGAAAAGTTCAACATGAAACATGTTTAGCCAATAAGCATGCCAAAAACACCTCGATTCAAGTTGAGCAAGGATGCATGTCCTTCAATGGAAAAGGAGAAAGATGGTATGTTTTCTATCCTATACTTATCAGCAGTTGGTTCTTTGATATATATGCAATGGTGTCTATAAGACAGAATATCACACAAGCTATTGGGTTAGTGAGTAGGTACTTATCCAATCCAAGGAAAGTTAACTAGGAAGTAGTGAAATAGATTTTGAGATACTTACGAGGCAATTCCAGGTAGAGCTTGTGTTCAAAAAGAGTCTACTTTTCTAAGGTGGAAAGAACTAAGAACTAAAATTATGGAACAACAATCTGAACCACATGAAGATGTAGTAGAAGAAAATGGATATAATATAAGCATGGATATGGCAGAAATTGCTAATGCTCAATGTAAAGGCAAGCATATCATCATCATCACCACCCAGTTTGAAATCCCACAATAAAGCAGGATCTGGGGAGGTCTGATAGTACACAGCTTTACCCCTACATAGTAGAGAGGCTATTTCCGGTAGACCCACATACAGATGTGACAATAAAAGAATGATACAGGTTAAAAAAAACAAATAAGTAAAACTAGCACGCTAAATCATTATGTAAATAAAATTACAATAAATACATAGATAAATAAAAAATAAATTATAACTCGACTTTTAAAAATATTTTAAAACTAAAATATAACAAAAAATATCATCTCTTTATCTTTAGAAAAGCACCAATACCCAGATGATAAGAGAGCAATAAAGCATCAAAGAACTCG
>JAOQMS010000005.1:6069710-6079750 GCA_027563885.1 Erythroxylum longipes
TATTTTAATTATAATCATTATTATTATTATTGATTTTATTATTCTTATTAATTTAATTATTATTATTATTATTACTATTATTATTATTAAAATCCTTATTATTATAAAAGAGTTGTCCTAGAGTTGAGAGAGAAGGAATGGTTGAATAGGCTAGCGTGTTTTTTAGATTAAATTCCTGAAGAAAGCAATCTAATTACTAAGGGAGTGATGAGATTTATAATCCAAGTAAAGTACTACTACTTTCCCTATATTGGAAAAGGTTTTACTTTCCTAACTACTAAAAAAAAATGAACCAAATATGATAATATAAATTTTAGGAAAAAGATTACTTTCCTAAATAATAATCCATGCCAACCAACCAAGGCTTTATGTTAATCCATACAAATATTTGGGGTCCAAGTTTTGTCAAATCTAAGTTGGGATTTCAGTATCTTGTAATTTTTTTGATGATTTCTCGCGAATAACTTAGATTTATCTAATGTGAGATCGTTCAAAACTATTCTCTATATTTTGTTCTTTCTATACTAAAATTCAAAATTAGTTTAATACTCGAATCTATATTCTTTATAGTGATAATCTTAAAGAATATTTCTCTAGCTCATTCTCCAGCTACTTGAAACAACAAGGTATTCAACATCAATCTTCCTGTCCACACACTCCTCAACAAAATGAGGTAGTTGAGCAAAAAATCTAACATATTGTTAAAATAGCTCATATCCTGTTAATCCACATAAATGTGGCCAAAAGTTTACGGGGAGATGTCGTGCTTAATACTTGTTTTCTTATTAATTGAATGTCATCTTTTATGCTAATGGGTAAAATTCCATTCTCAATTCTCTTTCCTTATCGAGACCCTTTTTCCATTAATCCTCTGGTATTCAGATGTGTTTGTTTTGCTCATTAGCTTCAGCCTAACACGGATAAATTAGATCCATAAGCTGTAAGTGCATTTTTCTTGGGTGCTCTCGTTTGGAAAAAGGGTATAAATGTTTCAGCCCATCGTTGAATCGTTTTTTTGGTGCTGCTGATGTTAAATTCTTTGAAGACATACTGTACTTTTGTTATGTTCAATCTGTCTCTACTGACACTGAAGAGTGTTTACCAATTTCTTTTATTCCTTCCCAAACTCCCAATTATATTGCTCCTGATACTAATCCTACTCCTTTGGAATATCCATCTTATCCTGATTTGTAAGTTTATACTTGATGCACTCATCATAAAATACAACCATGTAACATACCACTTCCATAGAGCATATGTCGAACATCCAGAGGATATTCGAGAACATACCATATGAGAATGGCACGTTAAAATAGTCACATAACTTATTATGGCATTATACATAACACAACTATTCAAAAGATCAACTTTTTTCATTTCATTCGCAAACATAACTTACATTGTAGCATTACACTTCACAATCCATATATTTACATTACTAAAAACATCTGAGAGTTTACTGCTCTTTTACAAAATGTTCTACATGAAATGAGAAAAGTAAATAAACACAATCTCCTAGACTCCTCAAATATCAGTTAGCCAGACCTTTGAGCCATTCTTGTTCCCAAAAATTTACAGTGTTAAACTTCTACTAGATTGCCTTAGAAGTTAGGTCTCCCTTATACCTAAAAATCAACGTTGCAATTTTGATGAGTTTGCGAACTCAATGAATGAACCATCATCGATATGCTCACTCAAGTCAGAACACAAACATCACATGTATGAAACCAAATTCACATTTATATCACAGTATCCAATTTTGTATACCACAACACCTTTTATCACTTTTTAACAAGTATAACAGGTACACAACATCGCATATCACTATTTTAAAATAATTCAGTAATTCATTGCAATCATTCACATAATACATGTAAAGTTATATATGCAAATGCACATATGACTCTACTTTCATTTTACTTTGTTGTGACCAAGGGCCAATATACTGTTCCGTATTCGTTGTGGATACCACACTCATTTCATTTACTGTCTCGTACCCTTTGTAGATACTGAGCTCATCAATAACTGAGCCTATGGCTCTTTGTGCATATCCTGAGCTTAAAGCTCTTTTTAACGTTGATCACTTCGGTCATAACTCCTTTATCTGATTATGCTTATCAATGTAATGAAATGCATCAATTCACATAATATGCTGTCAATACTTTTCATTCAATTTGCTTATGTCATTTATCACATTCTCCGGATTTGAGTTCGACATTCCACATTCAGTTGAGTACACATTTAGTATTACATATACAATTTGAAAGCACTTCCAATACATTCCCTAATATCAAACTCTTCGGACCAACAATGTCCGAAATTATCAAAATCACATAAGGAACAATTTAATAACTAAAATTTAAATAGAAATAAATCAATCATAGTGAGAAAACGTCTAGGTTAACTCACAGTACACTCTAGATAAGCTATTGCCTTGATGACCCGACTACGTCTAGATGTTGACGATCAATTTGTGCTTCTCATGTGATACACACATATTTTAAACGTTACGAAGTTGATTAATCAAATAAATATTCAATCATACACATGTATATGTGTCATATTTAATGCATGCTTAATTGACTTTTCGGGTATGTATCCTTATTCACAAACCTTAACCATTCATACATTATAGCTTCGATATAACTAGTTTGCAATTAGGTTTATACCTTAAGTAAACTTGATTATTCTAAATTCATCAACTATACATTCACCAACCTTTTTCTAGCATTATATATATTCACACAATTTCCCAATTTTCATACATTCATTCCCAATACATTACTCATATCCTTTGGATCACATTTGTATTAATAAGAATACCTATATTCCTTTAACAACTCATAATTTCCAGATTTAGATACATTGATATCAAAACAATCCATTCCTTAAGTTATAACATCAATTAACAATCTAAACTTATCAAACCCTTAACCATTTAATCAAGCAACTATCTAAGTTCATTTCAATCCTCAATTAAGTCCGAATGCACCAAAGTAAAGTGACTTATCCTTAGTTAATTCAACAATCATATAAAACATAATTTTTCTCACTTCAAAGCATTGTAATGCCCACGATCGTGGGAAGGAGCTAATGCAGCTTCCACGATCGTGGGATGAGTGAACTTCGGTTCACCATCCATTTCCTTCAATGTTTTCCATATTCTAACTCCTTTATACCAAATTCAAACATCTTCATAATAGTCCATTAATTATACCTCAATTATACTCCAATTCCTCATCAATTTCATCTTTAATTCCAACTCAAAATTATTCAATTGGTAGCTCATAAACTATTATCTTTCATGCATCAAAACAAAACAGAAACTATGATTCACTATCATACATATAGTCCTAGTTCTTTCCCATTTCAAAAACACTACACTAGCACCTTTCGTTAGCATAAATTCACCTTCATTATACTTCAAATCCTAATATAATTCATCCATATAACAACTTATAACCCATGATTTTTATACATCAAGAACAAAGCATAAAAGTATCCAAGTTCATCAATTATATTCCAGCACACTTCATCATCAACATCATATACTACCATCCCAATTCAATCATTATAATATTTTTATTAAAACATGCTATAAAGATCAATACTTTACTTACTTGTTTAGCTCAAGTTCCTCCTCAATTCATCAAGTTAACCTAGCCCTCTATGCGTGCAAGATCATCACAAATTCAAGGTGGAAACATGTTAGTTTTCAGTAAGGATAAAAGACCACAGCAAGAACAACAATGTTCTGGTTCTTTACCTAACTTTATAAAGGGTAAAAGTATGGATTTGGTGTGGCAATTTAGCAAGACTTAAACCAAAATATAGAGATGTGAGATAGAAGCAAGTTTCGGTAGAGAGAAAAGAAGAAGATGGTGAATGTTCTAGCATAAACACTTTCTGCATTAGCTTAATTCAACTAGGTGCAAGGTGTCGCCATGTTTCAATGACATATGTCACTAGGCAGGCATTCCATTTGTCCCATATATAAGTTGCCAAATGTCACCAATATGCTAGGTTATTTGTCACTCAATCATTGCTGTTTTATGTCAATTAATTACCTACGCCAATTGTCACTAAATTTTTCATACCAAATGTCACTCATTTTCATAGGCTTAGTCATCCTAATTTTTCATGTGTCAACTTATCTTATCACTTGAAATTTTTCCTAAGCTATATGTAAAATTTAATTCATCAATTTTCCAATTGTAACAATTAATTCCAAATTTACTAATTATAATCCACCAAAAAAATTCAAAACATAAACAATACACAATTCACATCATGATCATTTAAAACCTTTCATACCTTGGAACATGTCAATTGAGTGCACATACAACCTTTGCAATGTTTCCTAAATCGTAATTCATGTTTGTATGTGAATATTATGCATGTGAATAAAATGCATTTCATTAATTCTCAATGATCTTACTCATGTGCAATAGTCTAAGGTTCTAACCCTTAGTATGGAAATAGGCTATTACAAACCAGATGATTCATGCTTGTCACCATTGTCTTCTCCATCTTTAACTCCATTATATGATGATCTTGATTGGCCCATTGCTCTCCGTAAATGAAAAAGGTCTTTTACATCTCACCCTATTTCAAACTTTGTTTCTTATAACTTATTATCACCTTCATATGCTGCTTTTGTATCCACTTTGTCTTCTACACTTGTACCTAAGTTTGTTTCAGAACCTTTGGATCATCCAAGATGGAAACATGCTTTGGAAGAAGAGATGATGGCTTTGTAAGCTAATAATACATGAGACTTGGTTCCTTTTCCACATAGTCAGACAATTGTGGGTTATTATTGGGTTTTCAATGTTAAGGTCAATTCTGATGGCACAATTAATTGTTTAAAAGCTCAATTGGTAGCTAAGGGTTATACACAGATGTATGGTGCGGATTATATTGAAACCTTTTCTCCTGTAGTCAAATTGACATCCATTCATGTTTTCATTGCATTGGCAGCCACCCATAATTAGACTCTTCATTAACTCAATGTAGAAAAATGATTTCCTTTATAGTGATCTTCAGGATACTATTTTTATAGAGCAACCATTAGGGTTTGTTGCTCATGGGGAGACTAATCTAGTACGTTGCCTTAAAGTATATACCAGGGTTTGTTGCCATAAATTGATCCACACCACATCAATGCAAATTATTCTATAACCACTACACTAAAATAATCACCCAGAGCTTAGTTTGGGCGCTTTAGTGTAGTGGTTATAGAGTTTGGTCTCCATTGATGTGGTGTGGATCACTTTATGTTTTATCTTCACTCTGAGGCTGGTAAATTTTTTTTGATCATTTATGTTGATGATATTATTATTACTAGAGATGATAAAGTAGTAATCTAGTCTTTAAAGTTATTCTTACAAACTAAATTTCAAACAAAGTGTCTTGGTTTACTAACATATTTTTGGGTATCGAGATAGCAAGGTCAAAGATGTAGATTTGTCTATATAGTAAGGTCAAAGATGGGGATTTGTCTATCTCAAAGAAAGTATGTCCTTGATCTTTTAAAGGAAACATGTCTATTAGGAACAAATATAATTGATAGCATTATGGAACCAAATGTAAAACTTAATGCTGATAAAGGAGAGCAGTGACAAGATCCAGGTAAGTATCAAAGACTTGTTGGTAAATTGAATTATTTGACTGTTATTCATCCAGATATTTCGTTTGCTACAAGTGTAGTGAGTCAGTTTATAGCATCTTCGCCAACTAGTCACTAGGATGTAGTTATTTGAATTTTGAGATATTTGAAAGGCTCTTTAGGGTAAGATCTTCTTTACCAAAATAGTGGACACATTCAGATTGAAGGGTATACAGATGCAGATTAGGCAGGCTCTTATGATCGATGATCTACTTCAGGCTACTGTGTATTTTTGGGTGAAAACATGATGTCATCGAAAAGTAAAAAAGCAATAAGTTCTTGCGCATTCTAGTGCTGAGTTTGAGTACAGGGCCATGGTGTATACTACATGTGAGTTGATTTGGTTAAAGCATCTTCTTAGGGAACTTGGTTTCGAGCACTCCACTCTAATGAAGTTGATGTGTGATAATCAAGTAGCCATTCATGTTGCCTCGAATCTAATCTTTCATGAGAGAACCAAACATATTAAAGTGGATTGTCACTTTGTTCATGAAAAGCTTCAAGAATGATTGATTGAGACACCATATGTCAAGTTAGAAGTTCAACTTGCTGACTTACTCACCAAAGCATTAAAGGGGTCTCGGTTGAAACCTATATGTAACAAGCTTGGAGTTTATGATATGTATGCTCCAACTTGAGGGGGAGTGTTAGAAAATATCTATATTAGATGTTAGGAAATATCTATATTAGGAAGGGTATGATCTCCATCTTTATCGTATGATTTCCTCTTTATTCCTAAGATCTTTTCCTTATGTAATTAGTTCTATACAAAGGCTACAAGGGTCTTGAGTTATAATCAAGCCCTCAGTTAAATTATTCTCTTAATTTCATAGAAGTTAAAATGCTTCTTGTCATTTAAGAGGCTAATTCGATTGTAGATGCTTATGCCAACCAGGGCCTTCAAAGGAAAAACATTATACAGTGGTTAGATGTGCATCCTCCTAGCATTGGTCCTCTTTTAGTTGGAGACCGGGTTGGTGTTTTTGTTGACAGGCTTGTTGCTTCTTAGTGTTTCTTTGGACTTTAGCTCACCCTTATTATAAACAAAAATGTTAGGAGGTGAATGGGAAAAGTTCATAATAGCTACGTTAGTGTCCGTATGTCAGTACGGCTAGGGGGCTGCTTAGGGACTGTCATGGTCAATGGCGTGGGGACTTTCTCCATAAGTTTGAAGCATGCTCGCCATTAGTCGCCGAATTACAAAGGGTTCACGCAGGGCTTACAGTGGCATGAGACCTTGGATACTGGAAGATCATTTTGGAAGTCGACTCGCTCCAGGTCATTAATATCTTTTCCCCTTCTGGTTCCTTACTGATTGTCACTTCTGTTTTGGTGCAAGAGATCTGCGCATTGCTGGAGCGTGATTGGGAGGTGCAGGTTCAAATGTCTATCGGAAAGGAAATACAAGCGTCGATAGTCTGGAAGCTGAAGCTATGCATGTATACCCAGGGTTGCACGTTATTACAGAACCTCCGCCATCCACAATGCCATTTTTAACTTCAGATCGGAGCCGAACTTTGTCTTGCCAAGGTTTTACCCTACAGCTGATCTAGCATTGTAGCGTTTTTTCAGTTTTTTTTTCCTTTGTATTCAAAAAAAAAGTTGCACGTATAAAAATAAAAAATAATATCTTTTTAATACTTTAATAATTAAATATTTACAAAAATAAAAAATAAATTCATAACAATCATGTTAGCATCCACATGATCAGATTTGTATATCTCATATTATGACTTAACAATATCTTGACCAATATTTAATGGAAACATAATAGTTTAAAGTTGCAAATTGTGCCATCTGTAAACATTATGTGCAAATTGGTATCAAAGATAACGATGGGACTACTTTGGACCGATCCAGAAAAGATTAGCATGACACTTAGCGTAAGGACCGACCCAGAAAAGATCCATAAAATTGCGCTCCAATGGCCCCTCCTAATCATGATTAGCGTAGGAATAAAAAATTCGAAACTTTACAATGTATATTCCAAAAGTTTCTAAAAGGATTGGTAAAGTTTCTAAAAGGATTGGTTTCAAGGACTTTTAAGTGTACTTTATCGAACAAGATGTCTTTTCCAAAGTAGCAGAACAGTAAACTATCATAAGTAATTTGAATTATCGCAAGCATCGTGTCGCTATGGCACGTTGGCACCACAATATTTTGCATTATGTCCAATGATGTCACTACTTTTTCCTTTATTGAAGATTTTATGTTTTAAAGATTTACCTACATCGGCCGGCAAGTTGGAACTTCACAACTAGCAAAATACCAAAGTCAAACAAATTCTTAGAAATTACAAAAGAAGGGTAAATAACAATCCATCAAATATGGAAATTTTCCATTAGAATAACCAATCAAAACAAAAGGGTATATTGAAACATAACGAAAGAAAAAGAATCAATCCTAATTTTCTTAAATTTTGATAATAACGATTTTTAAATCTCAGCAAAATTAAAATTATAAAAAATTAACAAACAAAAAACTAATTAGGTACCTTGTATTATTTGAGTTTTGAAAATAATCTCTCTACTAATTAAGAGTAAAGTTACGTATTATTAGAGTTTTCTAAATCCTGCGTATCAATCAAGTACACTAAGTCCACTACTAATGTTTTATATATCATGGGCAAAATAAAAAAGGACCATATTTTATTTATTTTTATTCTTTATAAGTGTCAAGAATAAGCTCTGGTAGAAAATATAATGAACCAAAGCAAATGCCCTGCCTGCTCTTACTCAAGACCGACTTTGATATTAGCAAGATTTTATTAGATTGTTGTTGTTGTTGTTTTATCTCTCATTTATTGAAAATAACACTTTGTTTATTAAAAATGATTGAACTAAATTGTATTAATAGAAAAATTAGAGTAGATATTTGATCTATCTTATTAAAGACAAAAAATATTAATAAATTTTTATATATTTAATTTTTTAACGAATAAACCTAAAAATTAATATACTAAAATTTATTATCACTAAATAAGAAATAAAATGATCCCTAATATAAAAGAATTTAATAATGTATTTTAAAAATTTTTCTTTCAATATGAATAAACGAGTTTAACAAAATTTAATAATGTTATAAGTGAAGCAATGAACGTGAAGGACGCGTGGAATGGCAATTGATTAAAGTTAAATGAGGATTTTGAATTTAAACCCAACCAAGCGAGTGGACGTGTCGTTAAATGACGAGGAGATTAGTAAATTACTAATTAGTTGAGATTTTCGGACATTTCTAATTTCTAATTTCTAATAATAAGAAGAAGATAACAGCAACAACAACGCCAAACCCATTCTGTTCATATTTTGGAGTCAGTGTGCGCATAAAAGTTGAAAACCATTCTCTTCATATTTTGGAGTCAGTGTGCGCTTTAACTGTACGGTCTCTGCAACTGGCAAGTGAGTTTTTCACTTTCTTTCTCTCTCTGTTCATTTCATTTTCCATTCCAGACAATTACTCTCGCCTCTTGCTGTGATTTCTTTTTTCTCCAGTTTTTCCCTCTTTCTTTGACGCTCTGTTTTGTCATGTACAATCAATGTACTATTTTTGGTTATCGTCTTGTGTGTTTGGTGTTTGATTGGAGATCTGTTTGGTTTACGAGAAAGGTACGGGAAAAAGGAAACGGAATGGAATTTGTTTGTTTGTTCGTCTGCTGTCAATGGATTGTGTTAGATAAGGCTGGAATGAGACTCTTCGCTTTATTATGGTTTTGCTCAATTTGAGGCTTGATTTTCTTCCAAAATGTTCTTTTCAATAGTTGTTTTTGTCTCTGTTGTTTTTTCTTGATCCGGAATTTGGGAATTTTTTTCGTTTTTTTCTTTGTCATTTCGTTTTCATCTGTTAGATGTGGCCAGTGAGTAGCTGGATCTTGATTTAAAGATTGGTGTTCACGTACGTGCATGGGTGTTAGAAATTTGTATTCAAACCTGATATGCGGTTAAGATTTTGAATTCAAGTGGAAGAATGCGAAAACATCAGCCTGGAATTTAGTACGATATCGGTATTTGAGTTTTTTTGAAGTGTGCTTGTGAATTAGCCTGCTTCGCGTGAATTTTGATGCTTGGATGCGCGGAGATGGTTCAATACAAGTTTTTGTGAAACTAGAGGAAAATTTTGAACTATCACTTGTGCTCTCTGCCCTCTTTCTTTTTCTTTAGATCATTGTTTGTATCTGACGTGGATAGTGATTTGATATAGGAAACATGGGGGTATATCTAAGCTCCCCTAAGACAGATAAGGCATCAGAAGATGGTGAAAATGCTAAACTTCGATACGGCGTCTCCTCAATGCAGGGATGGCGTTCAACAATGGAAGATGCAGTGAGTATTTTTTAATTTCTTCTTTCACTTTCTGCTCTAAACATGCTTGCTAT
>JAOQMS010000005.1:6080511-6094063 GCA_027563885.1 Erythroxylum longipes
CAAGTAAAACACATGTCATGTTTTATTCTAATTTCTTACATTTCTTTTTTGTTTCTGTTAACTTGTCTAACATTTCACAACTTTTTACTAATCTGTCCATACTTGTCTGTTGGTTATCATCTTGTGTGTTTGGTGTTTGATTGGAGATCTGTTTGGTTTCCGAGAAAGGTACGGGAAAATGGAAACGTAAAGAGAATCTTCTCTTTATTATGGTTTTGCTCAATTTGAGGCTTGATTTGCTTCCAAAATGTTCTTTTCAATAGTTGTTTTTTTCTTGATCTAGAATTTGTGAATTTTTTTCGTTTGTTTCTTTGTGATTTCGTTTTCATCTGTTGGATATGGCCAGTGAATAGCTGGATCTTGATTTAAAGATTGGTGTTCACGTACGTGCATGCATGCTGCTCAATACAAAGGTGGCGTTCAACAATGGAAGATGCAGTGAGTATTTTTTAATTTCTTCTTTCACTTTCTGCTCTAAACATGCTTGCTATGAATATCCATTCTGCATGATGCCTCTAAAGTTTTAAGATTTATCTTTAACCAGTGCTGAAAAATATTTGGTTTTCTATTTGTACTTTGAAAAAATGTCAATTGTAGGAAATATAGTTGAATTTGATTCGGCTAATCTCATGGTTCTTCTGAAGATCAGAATGAGGTTCCTTTTCGCAAACATAAAATTTGTAATGTGGTCAATTTCTTTAAAATAAGTCCCAATGGTTTGGTTGTTGAGTTTTCTGTAGGTCAATTGGTATAAAATTGAAACATATTAGTGAGTTTAATAGAAGGTGTTAATGTGTCTGTATGGTCAGTGGTCACCCTCAACAGAAATGTTCAATGGAATGATGACAAATTTGCTCCTCTTATATCTGTGCCTTTATATCTGTTACTACAGCATATCCATTTGAGAATTAGTTTGATGCAACTCAACCGCTGTTTACCTGTCTCAAGGACTTCAAACAATTCTGTCTTTCTTCGATGTTTATGCGATTATGGTTCATATGTCATTGCAATTACAACTACTTAGGAAGTGAATATTGTAGCTATAACATAACTCTCTAAGTTATTTCTAGCATATTCAACTTATATGAGGTGTTTAACAGCATGCAGCTTATCCAGATTTTGACGCTTCTACATCTTTCTTTGGTGTTTACGATGGCCATGGAGGTCAGCTCCTTTATTCTGGTTTTTCTTGTTATTACATTAATGTAATGACTCATATGATTTTGGTAAAATTTCTTGCATTCTGAGTTCAAATTTATCGTGTTTTTGTGGAACTTTAGTAGCAACCTTGAACCTTGTCCTAGTATAATGTTGGTTTATATTTTCTAATTTTAAAGTCATAACTACTTTGCATATCCTATTCATAATTCTCTGTGAATTGGAAGTCTAGATATGCAAAAGATTTATTACTTGGAAAATTTATGTTTGGGAAACTCTTAGTGATAGAGGCTTGAAAACAAGGATTTGAGACTTCGGCTATATGACACTGAACTTGGGTTGGAATAGTAGGTAGTGATTGGTTTGATTTTGAACGACAAAAGTTGAGTGGAATTTTGACTATAATTTATGGAAATGTATTTAGTTGAGTATTGCTAGAATGAAGATAAAGGAGAAAAGACTGACATATACCACAATAAAGAATGATAGCAAATTTTTTTGAAGTTTTGTGAAGCTTGAAATACCAGTACATTTTAAGCCTTCTGTGAAGTTAGTAGTGAGCAGCCATTCTCTTATTTTACCTTTTCATCACCTTCCAGGACAAGCAGTGGCTAAGTTCTGTGCCAAGTATCTTCACCAACAAGTGCTCAAGCATGAAGCATATTTAGCTGGAGATATAGGCACTTCTTTGGAGAAAACTTTTCTCAGGTAATTTGATTATCTTTTATTTTAGTATGTCCATTTAATATCTGATTTTAATTTATTACTAGTGTGGATTACTAGTGCGGAAGATGTCATGACGTGGAACCTGATATGTGTTTCTGTAGTATTTTTCGGCATGACACACTTATAATAGCCTGGTAAATTTGACATTGGCAGTATCATATTATGTTATCGGTGTATAATTATTGCCGATAATTATCTCACCTGTCAGCTGATCATGTCCATGGTATTGTGATGATTACTTTCTTCGCTGTGTCCTGTTATTGTTTTCTGTCAGTATTGATTTATGCCTCTACTATTTCTAGAACCTATATGGTCTCATGCAATTTAACCTTGATGTTGGTTCCTGCAGAATGGATGAGATGATGTGTGGGCAGAGGGGATGGAGAGAATTAGCCATTTTGGGTGATAAGATAGATAAAGTTTCTGGTATGATTGAAGGGTTAATATGGTCTCCAAGGAGTGGGGAAGCCAATGGCCATTTTGATGATTGGCCTTCTGAGGATGTAATGCAATGAAATATTTTCAGTTTTAAGCATCTCGTTTATTAATGTAGGTGAAAATGAGCGTGACATGGTGCAACTTTGCTTTGCAAATCTAGGGACCTCATTCTGAGTTTCATGGACCAAATTCTGGAAGCACAGCATGTGTAGCAATCATTCGAGACAACCAACTAGTTGTCGCAAATGCTGGTGATTCTCGTTGTGTTATTTCAAGGAAAGGACGGGTAATGTATTCCATCTTTGTTTGATTTAAGCTTTCAGCTGCTGAGCTTCTTTTCAACACTCCTGTGCCCCTCAGGACTTTCAACATAGTAAAGTTGATTTTTATCTTCGCTACACATATACCCTTAAAAAATCAAATGTTGAGAGTTTATTATGTGCAAATGTTAGCACACTATCGTTGACCATTTACTATCATTTTATTAATAATATCATGATTTAATTTCTTTTCTCAAAAATATTGCTTTGAGATCAGGGATAATGTCCATGCCACATCTCTCCCCTTGTTTTGAACAGTATATACTTATTTAATGGCAATCATAGTTTTTCTTAGTCAGAATGTTATTGAAAACCAGCTGTGAGGGAAATACAACTAATTGAACTTGGAGAGAGATATCAAATGTAAGAATGACTTATGTCGTAGTTAAACAACATTTGGAGTATGTATTATCGTTGCTTTTTTAGGGCAATAGATAGTTAAGTTGATCAAATTTACACCTTACAGGGGAATTTTACCTCTCGATTTGACTCTTGGTTCTCTCTCTCTTCCCTATTCTCTCTGTTACCATCCTTAAGTGCTGGCCAATATTCTTGTCACATCCATTTGATGCATCACTGTCAGCCTCATCACATTCCACCAATCAATCACTGTATGGACATAAATTTATCTGAAAGGAATTGTTTAGAAATTGTGCTATATCCATCCGCGCTGTTAACTGAATAATTTCAAAGCCTAAAAGGCCAAACTTTTTCTCTTTTTTTCTTGCAATTAGTTGCAAGAAAGGGATTGGTAGCTGAAAAAGATAGACATGCCTGCTGAAATCTTGCCTTAAAGAACTTAAAATTGACCAAGATAATGGAAATGTCTGGTCCTATATTTTTATGGCCCTATTTTTTGTACATATATTATATAGAGAGCCTAAAGCCTATAAGGTGTCGTACTTCTATGTATTACTGACTGTCTTCGAATGTAGCATAAGATGGTTATTACCAAATAACTTCTCTTTTACCAGATTCCATTTGTTCATTGTCTCATGTGAATAGTTCCTTGCAGGCATGTAATTTGTCTAAGGATCACAAACCTGAACTTGACATTGAGAGAGATAGGATTCTGAAGGCTGGTGGATTTATCCAAGTGGGGAGAGTGAATGGAAGTTTAAACTTGGCAAGGGCAATTGGTATGTGACAATGGCGCAAGTTCTGTAGGAGAAAGTAAGGGGACTTCTCTGCTCTGTTCAACTAATCTCATTGTGTCAAATATAATATTTGCAGGAGACATGGAGTTCAAGCAGAACAAAACACTGCCTGCTGAGAAGCAAATTGTTACTGCCCATCCAGATATAACCACTGTATGTCATTACTGCTGCAACCTCATTCACTTCTCTGGTTGTTCCCCTTCCTCCATCTTTGAGTGCATTGTTTGGGTTAAGATGTTGCAGAACCTTCGATGGGTGCTTATAGGTCAAATAAAGATGATTCTGTGTATATTTCGTTTGAGTTTTGGTGCCATGTGAACTTTATATGCTTGTGCGTTTCTGACTTCAAAATATAGTAGCCCTTAATTCATGGTTTGCCTTATAAGAATGTATTAATAATGTCATCTGAAATGGGGTTCACATCTCAATTGGGAAAGGGAGGCCTTTGCTTTGAATTCGTTTTGTCCCCAAGTATTTGTCTGTGTCGTGCTTGTTTCCACCATAACTATTTTCTTATTTTGCGTTTATACTGATTGAACAGATTGAACTCTGTGAGGATGATGAGTTTCTTGTTCTTGCTTGTGATGGGATTTGGTAAGTGCTATCCAGCAATATATTATACTTGCTTTTTTCGTTTTTGTGCCTTTCTTGAGCTGTACGGCAAATGATTAATGGATAATGTTAGAAGTTATTCGAGCAAAATTGAGAATCTTTGGTGGGACTCAAAACCTAAAACTGTCAGTTCATAGAACTGTTATTGCTCTGTGTGACACGCAGATGTGTAATGATAAAGAGGGCCGAATGGGGGTTGTCTAGATTGATTCAAATGATTGGGTTAAATATCCTTACACATTAAGTTCAAAGTAGATCCTTTTCGGTAACCAATTTGTCTTATCATTCATTAATTGAACAATCATTCTTGACCCTAACCTTACAAGCTCATGCTCACATCTTAATTACTGTTACACCAGTGTGGTAGTACTGGTGGTATCACCAAAGATTGCTGACTCTGTTGCCTCTTCCCTTTCACAAAATTGAACTAAGTCAGAAATGACCTTTTATTTTCATCTTCAGTCTGGAATTGGAAGCAAGCAATTTGTTATCCTAGAATAGCTCCAAATCATCCATTTGGAACTACTTGGAAGGCGTGATTAAGGCATTGAGATGATCGTGCCACCTTGACGAGTATGCATGAAGTCACTATCAATTCCTAAACAAAACTAATGCATTCATAGCAGCACCATCCACTGTATCTCCCACACAGAGTTAAAAGGCTCCTTGTCCACCTAAATAGAGAATAAGTGCTGAAAACTAGTAGTTTAATAATTGATTAATTTGCTTCTGTAAATTCATATCTTAACTTATTCAAGCTGTATCATTTAATATGTCTGACAAAGCAGCTATATACCAGGGATTGCATGTCCAGTCAACAACTGGTGGATTATGTGCGGGAGCTGTTAAACACTGTAAGTTCTGATGAGAGTTCTTAAAGCTTTATGAATATGAAATCCAGGAGTTAATGATTCATTTCTCCTAATCCATCTAGGAAAATAAGCTCTCAGCAGTTTGCGAGAAAGTATTCGACCGGTGTTTGGCACCCACAGCTGGCGGCGAAGGATGTGACAACATGACCATGGTCCTGGTGCAGTTTAAAAAACCTGTCCACACAACTGCTCCTGAGCAACACCAGCCTTCTTCTCACCATTTACAGCCCTCTTCTAGCAATGCTTCAGCGGAGACCAAAGATAACTAATCGGGGGTTATTGAGGCAAACCAATTGATGAAACCATTTTCTGCCATAGAAGCTTGAGCTCAAGGATCGCAGAGCCAGAATTTCCACGCAGGAACTGAATTCTTGTGATTGTAAATGATCCAGTTTTCCAGTACGCCTTTTCTATAGGATTCTGTAAATACGTTTTTGTGGCTATCTAAAGCTACCCTCTCAATACGACAGCCTTCACTTTGATGACTGACCGAGGCACGTTCTCTCCACTAAGAACCAATGAACTACAGATTATATTGAGAACAAGTAGAAATTTCCATTGAACATTGAGAGACTTGAAACCCTATAGATTGCATATGATGGTTTGGTGCGGCATTTAAAAAAAAAAGTTTTCTCGAGTGGCATTTCATCAGTAGATCCCTGTGTTTAAAATTGCCGCTTTGAGCCTTACTATTATCTGAATCAGTGGATTTTGCTAATTTCTGAATATTGACTGCACCATTCAAGATTTTTGGAATTATAAGCGGTGCTCTTTATTTAAAACAATTTAAATTGCGAAACAAAAAAATTCAAGAGAAACGTGACCTATTTTACCACAAATTGAAGTTTTGAAGTTATGTTCCTAAGATTTCATCCTAATTGCTAAATTTCTGAATTTAAAACTGGGTAAAGCACTGATCATACAACAAAGAAAACCTCATAGATAGCAGTTGTAGATGTAGAGTAGTAGCACAAGAAGAAGCTGAAAATGAAGGTAAACAGAATGAGCATGCAGCAACACGAAAATGGAACAAAAGTAGGCATAGTTACAAAATAAGACCTGCATGCATTGAAGTACAAGACATGCATGCAAAGGAACAGCACGTATAACAACAAGAATTAGCTCTGTAAACCAGAATGCTATGTTAGATTACAGGAAAAGAATCTCGTTGAAACGCAGCAAATCTTCTTCCCTGAAATGGCAGCGTCTGATGCAGGTGCAGCTTCATCACAAACAGAACCGTTACCTCCACTGCCCGGCACTGTCATTTTTCTGGATAAGTTGGACTTAGAGCTCTCTAACGATTCAAGTAATGTTAGGGCAAGATTTCTTGATCAAATTAAGCACATATAACATAATATAATGAAACTCCTTGCATTTTGCAGACAGTAAACATCAACCTCATTTTGTTCATGACAGGCGCTTCTTCTTGATCCCCTTGTTTGTGTTGGCACACACGTTTTCAATAAATCTGTAAGTGGAAGGTGGATACTATAGATTCCCATTTCTCTTTTCCTCTCTTCAGTACTCCCATGTTTTTCTTTTCTGTTCATGCAGGAATACATTAAGCTGTTTACTAATACTTGTTACGAGGTTAGTAACGAATCCTGAAGGCGCGATTATTAATATGACATATATATACTATACAAAATATAATGCATTTTATAGCTTGTTACTTGTGCAGCCATTTACGAGGATACTGGACAGCTCCATCCATAGGAATTCACTTCTATTGTTCACTTTTATCAACTTTGAACGCCTTGGCTGGTGTAGATTCTACACGCAAGAAATGGCCTTCGACGACATGATCGAAAAAACTTTCGAGATCATTTTGCATTTGCGGTATGTTTTGCTTCTTCACTGATTAATTAACATATATGTTAGAAAATATAACGGGCCGAAATCATGTGAGTCTTTATGAGAGGGAGAGGATTGTTGGAGGCCCACATTAGGAGCCTATCAAATATGGGATTGTTCCCATTGGTTTAGCTTCATGTTTGCTTATTAACCCTTCTCTTCTTCTTCTCCTTTTTAACATGGGATTGTTTCCATTCTCATATTCCAACATTCCCCCTCAAGTCCAACTGGCCTGGCTCAGTTGTGACTTGTTTTCAAATTTTGTCTTTCTTTTTTCTTTTTTACCTGGGCCTGTATTCACTTGAAATTTCAGAGGCTACAATGTCTTTTTTAGGCTTGTACTCTTGTTAAACCTCAGAGGTCACAGGTCTATCTCTTTTTTTTCTTGCCTGCCTGGGTCTTCTTCACTGAGCCTTTCTTTATTGGGCTTCAAGTCTTGAGCCGCAGGTCCATTGTCTTCTTCACTTTTTTGGGCTTCAGGTCCATTGTCTTATGCCTGGGTCTTCTTCACTGAACCTTCTTTGTTGTTGGGCTTTCAAGTCTTCTTCATTTTTTGGGCTTTAGGTCTTGGGCCGCAGGTTCATTTGCCTTATACCTGGGTCTTTCTCAGTGAGTCTTCTTTGTTATTGGACTTTAGGTCTTGGGCCATCAATGTGACAACGGGCCCGAAACTAAGTGAGTGTGAGAGTATAGTGCATGAAAGAGGAAGAGGATAGTTGGGCTTGATGTTAGGAGGCCCACTACCAAAATGCCCCAAGGCATTTTTGGTTTGGCTCCATATTTACTTATTAACCCTTCTCTTCTTCTTCTCCTTTTCAATATGGAATTGTTCCCATTCTCATATTCCAACAATATACTATCACTAATACACTTAGTGTCTTTGCATTTAATTTTCAACTAATTCCGAATTATTAGATAGGTGCATATGATCAATGCTTCGCAAGACTAGTGAAAGACTATGTGGAAGGTATGTGTGCAAGTGATTATATGTTTTACTAATCGAGCCTTATTCTTAGTGTTCTTAGTATATAATCTTTTCATTTTGCAGTTCCAGAAAATCGCAATCGACCTCCCTTGTTTTTGGACAGCTTATTGTCTGCATTGGCACGCAAATATGGTGTCGGGGTACAACAGTAGTTAATGTGGATAATGTATTAGGTGATGATAGAATAGCTCCTCACAGTCGCAGTTGTTATTTGACAATGCTCAAGTACTTTTACTTTTATAGTGATTTAAAACTATGGTTGTTTTAATTTCGGATGTTTAAATTATTATGGGCATGAATTTCAAAATTAATTACTTGGTCCTGCCAATCTAAATAATCATAAGTAAATTAAAATTTTCTTATTTAATTCTAATAAATATAAATAGAATATATTTAAATACAAATTGTTTAATTGTTTATTTAACCAATATTCTGGTCAACATTTAACAACAAAAACCAATTTAAGATTGTTAGATAGTTGAGCAATATGTAATAATAACAATATACAGTAGAAATCTTGCTGAGACCAAGAATTTTAAGAATTTCAGTAAAATGTAACCTTACTCGTAACTAGAATTCTACTCAGGAAGTTTGCTCTTGTATGTGTTCTTAAATGGTTCAGGTTTTGTTAGAAAACTCACGAGTTACTTAAGTAAAATAAATAAATAAATAAATGACATTATAAGGTAGGAATAGTTTATATACAAGAAATAATCCATAGTTTAATTCCTTATAATTTTAAATTAAAAATATCTATTACTTCACTTAAATATATTTCTAATTTTTTCTTTTAAACTATATTTTTTGAAGATTCAACATGTTTAATTTATTTTATGATTGCTTTCACTTGAGTAATATATTTATCTATAAATTAAAGTCTTGACTAAAGTTTTATAAGTACTATTTTCTCTCTCAAATCAACATGTTCTTACCCATGAGGGTTGTAGTGGAGTAGCACGGGCTCCTCCATCTTTAACCAAGGTTTCGAGTTCAAGTTTTAGGGGTGAAATTGCTTTAAAACTTGGTTGCAGTTTTGCAGCCCAAAAGGGTCCTACCCGGCTCGGATCTAAATTAATTAGTTGCTCATGTGGTGTTGGATACCCGGTAGTTTAACCAAAAATAAAATAAAAATCAACATGTTCTTTTAGAAATTTAAATTTTTAGTAAGACTTCATAAATAGATTTCTTTGACCAAAACGCATCGATGTAATCGGGATGAGGTCAGACAAATTCATTTCATGGCTAAGGACAATTGAACACATATTATTGTGAATGAATAAAAATTACCCTGAAGTAATTGAATCTTGTAACTTGTAAATTTTTTTTAGCATCTAATGTTTTAATTGTGGGTGAGATTGCCTAATTTATCGAAAATAACCTCTTTATCAGTTAAGAATAAGATTATGCATTTTTTAATCTTCTTAAACTTTACGTTTTAATAAAATTTTTATTGAGATATTGTTATTGTTGATTAAGTTATAAAATTGTATTAACTCATAAGTTTGGACTCACACTTTGTTCATATTTGACCCTTTTAAAACTACCTAATAATACACTGATTAGGTTAAATTAACAAACACATCACAGTATAATATTTTGTTATAATTAGAGTGTTAGTAACAAATTAAAAGAGAGAGCTATTAGCAATTAATGTAAGTGCAAGTAACATTACTTTTTTTTTTCTTCAGGGCTTTATAACCTTCTTGAAAATGATGTGATGAATGAAGGTTTTAGGCTTTTAGCGACGATCATCCCATTTGAGAAAGCATCCATATTGCATGATGGATGTAAATCCAAAAGCAAATTTCAGAACATAAATTGTCTACAACTACCAGAGAATGCCAATCATGCTTCTATACCAAATGCAAAACCTATAAAATAATGAAATTTCTTTCTGATATCGTAATTGACCAAAAAAATAAAAGGAAATGCATTTCAAAGGTGTCAAAAAGCAATGAGTTAATTCGATCTATAACACAACCACAACGGCTTGATGAAAAAGCAAACCACAGTGAGTAGAAACACACTGATGCTGCAGCTATTCTGCTCAGAATTGAATAACTATAGTTAAAAAATCAATGATCAGTTGCATAACTGTAGTAAAGATGAAGTTGAAGTTCATTCATCTCACAGTCTAAGAAAGAGGTTTAGAAAATAAAAGAACATCAATGGTTGAAAATGAATGATCATCATTATCACATCACGCTGGAAATATGAAAGCACACAGAATAAGCGTCAACCCAGAAATGGAAGTAAGGTGGGTAATTGTACAACATAAGATCTGCATGCTTTGACAGTCCTTGGAGATTGTAACCAAAAGGGTATATAACAACAAGAACTAGCAATGAAAAACAGAATGTTAGATTGCAGGGAAATAATCTCATTAAAACTCTTCTCTCTTCTCCTATTTTTCCTCTTCCTTGAAATGTCAACCTCTGAAACAAGTGGATCTTCATCTTCTTCACCCTCACCATCGCGACCTCGATTGCCCGGCACTGTAATTTTGATGGATCAGTTGCAGTTGGATTTCTTTAATAAACCGGATACTGTCAGGGTAAGCTTTCCAAATTAAGCACAAAAAGTAAACTCTTTTGTATTTTGGTAACTCTAAACATAAAACCTCATAATTTTGTTCATAACAGGAGCTTTTTCTTGATCCATTTCATCGTGTTGGTAATGAAAATGTCTACAAACCTGTAAGCGAATTTGTGCATATTATACATTACCATTTCTCTTTTCCTCCTTCACTCCCTTGCCTTTTTCCTTAACCCTGTTCGCGCAGGCTTACTTGAAGATGTTCTCGAATACCTATTATCAGGTTAGTAAAACGAACGCTGAACGTTGATCAATATCACTGTACATCTCATAAACTATGCAAATTAATGCATATAGTTTGTTATTTACAACTTGTGTAGCCGTTGATGAGGATACTGAACAGCGCCATGCAAAGGAATGGACTTCTGCTGTTCACGTACATGAAGTTTGAAAGCCATGGTTGGTATGTTATGACAATGAACGTCATGAATGCTCAACTTGATGAAACAACTTTCGAGGAAATTTTAGGTATGTGATTCGTCTCCATCCTCAATAATATATATAATTAAGTGTGTTATACTGCATGGTTTATGAGTTGTAGAAAAAGTGCAGATGTGCTTTTTCGTAAAGGGACGTTTCATCACCCTCACACTAATCAAGTGATCGGTAACAAAGTTGATAACATTAAAGAATCTTTGGATCTATTGCATGCTCAATTTGATTTTCGCTTAGTAGGTAAGCCTGTTCTTGTTCATGTTTTCAGACACATTGAGTATTACTACCTATTTTTCTTTCCTTCTTTACTATATGTATATATAACTTGTGTTTTCGGAGAAAGTACAGGATGTGTTTGTGGAGCTCTCTTTGATCGCTATGAGACTGTTCGTGATTATGTTCTTGGCAATCGTCACTTTGCTTTTGTGGTATAAGTATTTTGCAACTCCACTAATTATCAACAATATACTTAAGTCTTTTACATTTATTCTTCTTTCAATAAAATCACTTAACACTTACTTTCCCTGACTACTTAGGTAGGTGAATATGACGATGAAGACTTGGCAGAAATTGTGACTGCCTACGTTAAAGGTATCGTACGTATGAATGCTTCAATTCGTCATTTGTACATTGAGACATCTGTCTAATATACACTTTGCTTTGCAGTTTCAAACTACAACATACGGCCTCCATTGATACTGGACGTCTTATTGTCTGAATTGGCATTCAAATATACGGAAGACTAGAATCAAAATCATTTATGTTGTTATCATGCTTAACCTTATAGTTTGATTAGAGCTAAGGATGTTTTAATTTCAGATGTTAATTAATGTTAAGGCTGCTCAACACTTCCCTTTGCTTTAGTTTGCATCTCCATTAATAAATCAACATAGAGCAATTAAAATAAATATAATCCCAAGTTTCATACCTCTATTTTTTTAATAACACCCAGCGTATAAATTAGTATATTACTATTTTTGAGTCTTATTACAAGTAGTCACTGTTTAATTCCAATGAGATGATATTTATAAATATTATCAATACATAACCATATTATCTATTACATTATAAAGTCAAGTTCTAACAAGGAAAACCATGGTTTTAAATATTAAAAGGAAATAGTCTACTGCAAACAAGAAATTAGAAAAGATAACAATATATATATTCTCAAATTAGACATAATATATTTGTATATGAATTTCATGACTGTAATGTTTAAATTTGATTATTAAATGAAATAAAATTATCATATTAAAGTTCTCTTCAAGATCCATGTCTGAATTCCACCTTGAAGATGATTGAAGCCATTTGCTCAATGTTGAGTGGTTTTTTTTTTTTTTTGGGGTAAATCAGATAATGTTATAAAATAAGAAATAAGAGTTATATACAAATCAAGAGATTGCCAAAATGTACAACTCTTCCTAGGCAAAATTTTCGTCTAAGAACACCAGTTATCATTGTACCCTATATACCAAATAGCCACACAACCAAACAATATATATGTGTCATCTGCTGAAGAACATCATTACCAACCATACGCACATCACCAGAATTCGAAGAATAACCAAGGTAACAGACTGTAACAATCTAAGCATTATTCATAGAACGTTGCTGGTGTTCGTGTCAGGATATCTTCATTTGTTCTTGTACGAAGATATCTTCATTTGTTCATGTACAGAGCGGCTATTTTAAACTAGTGGAGTAATTAATTACTCATTCTCTTCCGTGTTTTTTTTTTATAAGGTAAACCCAATACCATATCAAATTTGGTATCAGATTGAGTTCAGTACAGTACTATATTGGTACCAATTAATACCGAATATCGTTTTGAGTAATTTTTTAAATTTATAAAATAATCTTTAAATTTTTAAAAAATTTATAAAATAGTTCATTGTCATATTGTGCAGTTGTACTTTATACTTTTAACCATGTCTCTAAAAATCACAATAATAAATGATAATCACAATTAATATGAAACCACAATAATTTTCAGATATTTTACATTTAAATAATAACCACAATTTATATAAAAAAACCATTATCATCATACAAATATAAAATTAAGAACAATAGTAACCATTTAAAATATTATAATTTCAATTTTCATTATATAATAAATAATAATTACATCAAAACATCTAATAAAAAGAACAATAAATATTATTAACTCTTAAATTATTATAATTTACAACAAAAGTTCGTGATAAGAAAACAACCAAGTAGAATTAAAACATGAAACAATTATTTAATTTACTATCAATTAAATATAAAATATATTTAATCAACTAAAATTTATAAATATCTTAATTTAATTTATAATTTAATTTAATTTATAATTTAATTTAATTTATAAAATTAATTTAATAATTATTAATAAATATAATTAAAATTTAAAAT
>JAOQMS010000005.1:6098305-6139247 GCA_027563885.1 Erythroxylum longipes
ACTTTACCCTTCCTTATAAGCTTAGGCTCTTTTGGTACTTAAGTTACATGCCAAAAATGCCCTCAATTCATTCTTATACATTTATTCCATAAACTATTATGCTTAATTTAACGAAAATTTTTTTTGGGGGCCAACATATAATCTTCAGTTTGAAAATGAAAGATTTTATAAATGTATGAATTGAATTTGAAATTGGTAAAAAATAAAAAATACTTTGAGTTTACATTTATAAATATTTATAAATGTCATCCAATGATCTTATTCACATAAATAGTTGAGAAATAAAACAAATATATAAATTTATCTTGTTTATATTTTTAATGATTCATCTTTAATGATAATAAACATTTAAATTAATATTTTATTATTTATAATTGCATTTTTATATTTATTTACTTGATTTAGTATTTATTATATAATATTTAAGAAACTATATTGTATTTTATGACAAGTTTATGATTATTTTTATTTAAAAATAATTAATTTTTATTTAGATTTATTGTTATTTTATATGTTAAGACATATATTTATTTATGTTAAGACGTCACCTTGTATTTTATATAATTATTAAATTTTTATAAAATATAAACTTATGATTAAGTTCAAATTTAAATATAATAGATTAGATTTAAATTTTAAAACTAAACCTATTTTTTGATCGATAAAAATTCTAAATTTTTAAATGAATTTTAGTTAAACGATATTCAAACCAGCCCCAGCCCCTGCTTTAAACTACAATATCAAAGCTTTAGGTCTTACCGATCCAAGTCGGTTATGTTATCTGAATTCCAGAGGTGGTCCAGTCTATGACGTCGTCAGAGTTGGTGACATTTTGAATGTGGATAGGGGATTGCCATGTGTTACAAAGGTTTTCCTTTAGCATTGAACTTATTTGTAAGACGCACTTACTCCTTTGCACAACAATCTTACTTAGGTCCTTCTAAGCAAGACTCAACCTTCCTACTTGACTGTAGACCAACTATCGAGTTTTCGAATGCCTCACCACCCTCGCAATGTTTAATTCTGACACTCGCAAGAAAATTGCGGAAGCACTAGAATAGTAAAGGCAACAACAAGAACAAGAAAGAGATACAGTTAAAAGCCAACCTTCATTATTTTTCTCAAAGTATACAAAGGAATACTCTCTCAATCTCTATGCCTCACACCACCCTCCTCTTGATTATGAGAGTAAGGCTCAAATGAGCTATTTATAGGCATCTCTAGATGACTAAATTAGAATCCTAATAGAACTCTACTAGCTAAGATAACAATCTTATCCTTATCAAATTACATCAAACTAATCAATAGATGACATCCTCATCCAATTGGGACTCTATCTAATATGATTAAGCTAAATCACAATAACAAGATAAAAGATTACATTATCTAGGAATGATTATCTATAGCCACAAAGATCTCATATATCTTTAGATGATCCTTCCACATGATCTTTATCTCTTAAAACTGATGTTCATCCACTGTGATCTTATCCGCCACATCATCCAAGATCTCCTCATCTCTATCCATTGAAGATGAGTCATCCAAGCCAATAACACACTGGTCTGATCTAATGCTTACCCATACCAACTCCATTAGCCATGGTCCGTCCACTTGAGCACACACTAAGTCTTTAATCCATCAAGAACTTAGCCTTAACCAAGTCAGCTTGTACACAGTCTGAAACTCTCCCAAAACTCACACTATGCTTGATCTACTTGCTAAGTAATGTTGGAACTCTCGCATACTCTCGTCATGCGTGTGATCCAGCTAACCTTTCATTCAAAGTCCGTCTCAGCCTTCTTTTGATCTAGTATTTAAATCTTGCATCTCGTTGAAGATTTCTGCCAATGCGCAACAATGCATGCCAACGTTTGACATTGCCCCTTCTCGTCCTTGCTTCCTTGCAGATCTTTTGTCTTGTTTCGTTGTTCTACGTGTCAAACACTGGTCAAGGCTCGCCAATGCCCATATGACCCCGTTATCACAAGCTTAGGGGTCTAACAAACCACCCCCACCAGAAGAAATCAACACCTTCATCAAAATAATCTATGGACACTCCTCTAAGCGTGGTTTCCTTGAAAACTCCTTAGTTATTGGCACATCTCCCATGTACCATATTCCCTCTTCATCGAGTGCCTCCTTGCTTTTGTTCGGACACTCCTTCATTAGGCCCATTGCGCCTAACACAGCAAAATTATTGAGGTAGCCTTCTTCCGTCAGGTCATCCTCTCCCCCTTCCTTGATCCTTCGCAACTGTGGAATTTGCTTGCTCCTTACTCGCCTTCTGTCTTGGGCACTCTCGAGTAAAATGCGGCCCTTCATAAATGAAACAAACAATATCTCGTTTTTGTTGTTTCTTACGTTGAGAAGTTTCACCGACCTTCTCCTTGCCTTTTTCTGAGCCATTCTGTGTCCCACCATTTTTTTGGCCTCGTAGCTAGTTCAAATCGGTGGTGACATTTAGAGAACCACTAAGGCATCCGTAACTATTATCGCACTTGGGAGGTCCTTCGTGTTTTGCCTCCTAAGCTCCATTTGTGCCTAACCTTGCAAGCCGCTTATGAAGTTGAACAACCTGTCCTCCTCCGACATATTCCGCACGTCTAACATTAAAGATGTGAATTTCCTCATATAATCCTGCACCGAGTCATCTTGCTTCAACCTCTTCAAATCTTCCCTCGTCAGCCATAAAGTGTTGTTAGGGAGGAACTAATTCGTTAGCTCCTTCTTCATCTTCTCCCAAGTGTCGATGAGAGGTCTCTCCACACTGATGTCATTGGAAGTTCTCATTCTCCACCACAACTTTGCATCCTCTACAAAATACGAAGTTGTGATCGACACCTTCTCTGAGTTGGAAAACTTTTTCGTCGCAAAGTATTGCTCCATATCCTACAAGAAATTTTCGAGCTCCTTGGCATTCTGTTTGCTGTCGAAAACTTGTGGCTCTTGTACCTTCACCAAAATTCTTTTAGCACGCCCAACATCCTGCGTTGCAATGACATGCCTTAGGATCGTGATCTCGAATCTAGAATCCTCTTGTGCCTTTATCAGCTTCGCAATTTGATACTGCAACTGTTGGATTCGCGCCTCCAACATCTCAAATAGAGTGTTGTAAGAAGTCACCTCTTCCTTCCCTTGAGGAATCGGCCCAATGAGTGCCTCCACTTGGTTGACACGTTCTGTTAAATTGCTGCCTACCGCCATATCAAATTTAGTCTCTGATACCAACTGTTACAAAGGTTTTCCTTTAACACTGAACTTATCTGCAAGACACGCCTACTCCTTTGCACGACAATCTTACTTAGATCCTTCTAAGCAAGACTCAGTCTTCCTACATGATTGTTGACCAACTATCAAGTTCTCAAACACCTCATGACCTTGCAGTGTTTAACTCTCACACTCGTAAGAAAATTATGGAACCACTAGAATAGTAAAGGCAACAACAAGAAAAAGAAAGAGATACAGCTAAAAGCCAACTTTCATTACTTCCCTCAAAGTATACAAGGGAATACTCTTCCAATCTTTGTGCCTCACAACACTCTGCTCTTGATTATGAGAGCAAGTCTCAAATGAGTTATTTATAGGCATCTCTAGATGACTAAGCTAGAATCCTAATATAATTCCACCAGCTAATATCACAATCTTATCCTTATCAGATTACATCAAACTAACCAATAGATGACATCCTCATCCAGTTAGGACTCTGTCTAATAGGATTAAGCTATATCACAATAACAAGATAAAAATTACATTATCTAGGAATGATTATCTATATCCACGAAGATCTCCTCTATCTTCAGATGATCCTTCCACATGATCTTTATCTCTTAAAGTTGATGTTCATCCACTGTGATATTATCCGCCACATCATCTAAGATCTCCTCATCTCTATCCGTTGATGATGAGTCATCCAATACAATAGCATACTGATATGATCCAATGCTTACCCATGCTAACTCCATTAGCCATGGTTCGGTCACTTGAGCACACATTAAGTCTTTAGTCTATCAAGAACTTAGCCTTAGCCAAGTCAGCTTGTACACGGTCCGAAACTCTCCCAAAACTCGCACCATGCTTGATCTACTTGCTAAGTCACCTTGGAACTCTCGCATATTCCCGTCATGTATGTGATGCAACTAACCTTCCATTCGAAGTCCATCTCAACCTTCTTTTGGTCTCGCATTCGAATCTTGCATCTCGTCAAAGATTTCCACCAATGCATGCCAACGCTTGACATTGCCATTCTCGTCTTTGCCTCCTCGCAAGTTTTTTGTCTTGTTCCGTCGTTCCGCGTGTCAAACACTAGTCAAGGCTCGCTAATGCCCGTATGATCCCGTTATCACAAACTTAGGGGTCTAACACCATGTCACCGTCTCACCAACCTCCTACCTCCTAGTCAACCCATGCGTTATAACAAGAATTGGTCCGTTTTCTTTTTAATTGTAGGCATTTAGATCTTAAAATTAAATTTGATGAATAGTTTGTTAAATTGGGGCATACTCCATATGATAGTCTTTTCGTATTAAAAGGAACACCAAATAGATCGGCTAATTATTCGAATGGCGTCAATGCATTGGCCTTAATTTCCCTTTTCTTAAGAATTCAATGCTTTCTTTTCTAATGTATGTGATATTTTAATTTTCAATTTTAATATTTTATAATATTTAAATAGAATTTTTAATATTAATACTGACATAATCAAGATAACTAATATTAAAGGGTTTTGTTATTCTAAATTTTGTAACACTTCTTTGATAGAAGGTCTATCTATTATCATAGATCATTCATCTCAGTTAAAGTTCATATGCAACTTTTTTTGTCATTAAATGAATCAATAGTTAGCTTAACTGTCATACTAATACTAATACTAATACCAAACAAAATAGGAATTGTAGTTCGATGAATATATGAAATAATTTAAAATTAATAGGTTAAAATTGAGATGACTAAATTTTAAGTTTGAGAAATAATTTGATATTTGATTTAAAAGATCCAAATGATCAATATTGTTTTAAATAGCTTGATCCAGTTCATATTTGACCTTGGATCGTATGACACAATTAAATTCAAGCCACACGACTCGAGTTTCACTAAGTTTCAAATTGATTTGTGCTGCAAATTAAGGAAGTTGGACTAATTCAAATTAGCGATATGCTCGTTACCATCCTTAGAATGATCTTGCATCCTAAGAAAATTATACTACTTAGACTTAAATTAATTAGAAACAGTCTCGATCAATTAAGAGTAAGGTTGCATACTACTAAATCTCTTCAGATCTTACATTTCACCGAAATTTTCGTTGGATTGTCATTATTGTGGACTTAAATTAACATTTTGTTTGTCACCAAAGTCGTGGTTTCGGCGGCGTTAAATGATATCATCATTAAAGCAGTTTATTTAGCGACAATTTTTAGGAGTCGTCGAAAAAGTGCCTAATTTTGCGATAATTTGCGTGCGTCGTCACCAAAGGTCGAACGTTTTATTTTAATTTAATTATTTAGGAAAAAGTGCCTAATTTTGTATCCGTTATTTTAATTTAATTATTTAGCAAATTAAAATGAGCAATGCTGTTAAACTCACATACACTATTGCACTTTATAACTAAAATTATTTAATATAGAGTTTCAACTTTAACTAATGTAATCAACACAACTGAAGTATTATTGGAGGCCTCCACGACTAACACAAAAGTTTACTTTATTAATTAAACTAGTTCTAGAAGTGCATGTTAAGAAAAGAGAATTGTATCTGTACAAGATGCTTTTAGTAAATTAATAATTCAGAATTTTAATCGAAAGGTTGGCAAGGATTCTCCATATTTGATTAATGAGTAACAATTGCGTCTTTAATAGTTGCATCCAAATAATGTATGATGAACAACTCATAGTTAACTTACTACTTTACCAAAAATATTCTGTTGACTTGCTCGATAGAATCATGTGGAGTATTAAAAACTAATACATTTAAACCATAAATTAAAAATGATTTTTGAAAAAAGAAACAAAATGTTTATTACAGGTTAGTAAGAGTTTATTTAGCATGTCACGTAATGACACATATAGTTATTGATTCTGCACTATTCTGAAGTTTGGTTTGGAATTCAAGAGCTAAAGAAATCTTAGGAAGTAGTTAATTTATAGTAAGTGATAATCACGATGAGGGGCTTTATGTGAGTGTATAAAGTATATAAATTGAAGATTACAAGTTAAATTTGATTAAGGATATGCATTTATAACTACATCCATATAATGCAACAGATAACCAACTCCATCCATATAATTCAATAGATAACCAATTTGACGGCTAATTAAGGAAGTCCATGTAATTATTATGGACAAGCGGACTTATCACGGGCTATCAGGTTCTGGGGAACATTATCATTTTAGTTAGTTTCCATTAGTATGCAAGCCAAATAATTCTGCCAGCTTGAAAGTTAAAATGTTCTAAAGCACAAAACAATAGATAAAAACAATCTATCATATTGAAACAAATAATTGATTTTATCCATATAAATAAAATCTTTTATATTTTACAAAAGAGTGTTTTTGTAACTTAAACTTATGATTTTTTTGTCACAAAAGAACAACTTTTTTTTTCTTAAACGGAGAAATTCGTAATTACTATCATTTGGATGCGTATCAAATAAATTTTTAAGTTAACGTAATAACTTCCAAATCATGCCAACCAGATACTTCACACTAGGCGAGCAATATATATATACTAAAAGATACATAGCTTATACGAGGAAGTTAGAAGTTTTGGAGAAACATAAACTTCGGGAAATCATATCTATCCACGTCCAAAACAAAAAATCAATGGAAGAAAGTGAGATATCAAGAAGGAATACATAAGAAAATTTTATTTTATTTATCTTCAAAATGTCTTATAACTTAAAATTAATAGAAAGTTTTATAACATTAAAACTTTATTAAAATTTTGTGGTTATTTTAGTATAAATTGTACAGCTAATTTAACTTAATTTTAATAATAAATTCTATCAAAATAATTTGGAAAAATAAAAGTATTCTAAAAATGTTTTAGTATTTAATTTTAAAATTAAAAAATTCTTTTTATATAAAGGAATCAACGCTGAAACAGAGAGGAAAAGGGACCACACGAAAAGGGAAAGTAGGTGCCAGGCTTGAACTAGTAAGCAAAAATCAATCTTCACAAGCCTTAATCGACTCCACCAAACATTAGTCTAACCTTTTTCGGCTGAAAAGTCTTTGCACTGTATTCTTATAATTTTCTACACTTCTTGTGGTTTAAGCCTCAAGAAAACGATCGAAAGCAAGACCCAGATGGAGATTATAGATATATTGATAAACGGTAAATGTCAGTTGGTAGGAGTAGGTGAATGGCTCAGTCCCCACTCCAACACCACCCATTATGTATTCCATTGCACACCCTCTGTATATATATACATATATATATAACGCAAGTCAACAACACATCTCATTTAGTTGGTTTCAACGCGCTCCCACCAAAACCTTGCTTCCTAAGTTTTCAGGTTTACTCCGTAAGCCCACCAATTCTCTCTGAAATTTTCCAGGTAAGCTTCTGTTACTCGTCTTTTGGTTAGTTTTGTTGTTATGGATACGATTCATATGTAACTCTTCGATGTTCTGTTTCAAGTTTTCAATATAGAAATGCTTTTCACGAGTGTCTGTTGGTAGGAAGAGAACTGATTCACGACCAACTTCCACTTCTGTTTTGTTGTTTTGAATGAATTATATTACAAACGATGAGAAACTAAGAAGTAGGATGTTTCTGAAAAAAGAGGACACTTTTGTTGTTCAAGGTTGTCTGTCTGGTCGGATTTCATTAACATTTGTAGAACTGAACCCTACTCTAGCAGAATGGTCGTCCCCTCAAAATTTAAGATCAATATGCTCAGAGCCTAACCGATTTCATAACCAAATATATGAAAGAGGTTACATAATATTCCATTTTATCATAGGTTCATTAACATTTGTAATTTGTAATTATCAATACTCGGTGGTATGATAATTGGGATTCTTTTGGCTTTTTCATCATGGGTTCTACTACAAATATGTGTTTGAATGGATGGTTTGTGCATACATGGACGTGTTTGTTTTTTCACGTAAAAGGTACGAGGTCCAAGGCTTGTCCTTCTTTGCCATTGGTCAGGGAACTGTGGGACCACGCTTAAAAAAGTCTTATTCTATAAGAATGTAATTAATTTCACGGCGGCGCTCTTTTCTCAGGGGCAGATCGATCAAGAACATGAAAATCACCGTGAAGGAGTCAACACTTGTGCCGCCATCGTCGGAGACACCACGGTACGGCCTCTGGAACTCGAACGTGGACCTGGTGGTGCCGCGCTTCCACACGCCCAGCGTCTACTTCTACAGGCCGACTGGAGCAGCCAACTTCTTTGACCCGAAAGTCATGAAGGAAGCGCTGGGAAAAGCCCTGGTGCCGTTCTATCCTATGGCTGGACGGTTGCGGAGGGACGAGGACGGCCGGATTGAGATTAACTGTAACGGAGAGGGAGTGCTCTTTGTGGTGGCGGAGACGAGCTCAGTTATCGATGAATTCGGTGATTTTGCGCCAACTTTGGAGCTCCGGCAGCTTATTCCCACCGTTGATTACTCCGGCAGTATCTCTACTTATCCACTCTTGGTCTTACAGGTATTACACATCAACTGATATTAGCAAATAAGTCCTCCAGTTTGATGGTAGTTTAATGTTAAGGACAAACTGACCCCCTTGTCTTTGCATGTAATTATTCAGGTAACCTACTTCAAATGTGGAGGAGCTTCCCTTGGTGTGGGCATGCAACACCACGTGGCAGATGGATTCTCTGGTCTTCATTTCGTGAACACCTGGTCAGACATGGCTCGAGGTCTCGACCTAACAATTCCACCGTTCATCGACCGGACACTCCTCCGTGCTAGAGACCCACCAACACCAGCATTCCACCACATCGAGTACCAGCCACCACCGGCACTGAAATCGCCACCAGAGACCTCAAAACCTGACACCACAACCGTGTCTATGTTTAAGCTAACAAGAGCACAGCTCAACGCTCTCAAAGCCAAAGCTAAAGAAGATAGCAACACAGTTGCATACAGCTCATACGAGATGTTGGCTGGTCATGTGTGGAGATGTGTGTGCAAGGCTCGTGAACTTCCCTATGACCAAGAAACGAAGTTGTACATAGCCACTGATGGCAGGTCGAGGTTGCAGCCACCACTCCCACCTGGCTATTTTGGTAACGTGATCTTCACGACGACGCCTGTGGCGGTGGCCGGAGATCTTCAATCAAAGCCCACATGGTTCGCCGCAGGGAGAATTCGTGATGGCTTGGTTAGGATGGACAATGATTATCTAAGGTCAGCCCTTGATTACTTGGAGCTTCAGCCTGATTTGTCAGCCCTCGTTCGCGGTTCTCATACTTTCAAGAACCCGAATCTTGGGATCACAAGTTGGGTGAGGTTGCCTATTCATGACGCCGATTTTGGATGGGGAAGACCCATATTTATGGGCCCTGGAGGAATTCCTTTCGAGGGTTTATCCTTCGTTTTGCCGAGTCCAACAAATGATGGGAGTTTATCGGTAGCCATTGCTTTGCAGTCTGAGCACATGAAGCTTTTTGACAAGTTCATATACGAGATTTAAGCTGATAACGCCCCTCTTATGACTTATCTTATTGCCAAATACTTCTTTTCTTAGTATTTGTTCTTACATATTGTTTCTGTAAGGAAATGTTTCAATGACAAAACCGCTCTCTAATAATGCTCTGTACCGGAGGAACTTTGACAAAGGAAAAAAACAACTTTGTCCAAAGAGCTAACAATCAATGTTGATTATGTTGTTTGATTTCTTGGTAGTGTGGTTGCAGACTAGTTTACTACAACTTCAGCACTTCTTTTGATTGATCCAATAACGTGGGATTGGTATCTCATTCTTAAAAGAAACTATTGGCTACGTTTCTTTAAACTTCTAACTTTGAAAGCATCACTCCTTCATCAACAAGCTTTTGGTTATTTTGCTTGTATCTTAAGAACGGAGAGTTTGCTTTGACATCCTCCGCTGTGCAATCACTCCCCAGTATACACTTCAATAGGAATTACATGAAGAGAAATTGATACAGTGAAAACCTCTGGTAATGCAAGTAGAAATTGGGATATTAAGGAAGAGTAATGTATTTCAGAGCTTAGGCCACCGTACCAAGCTCCTGCATAAATAATTCACATCATATTGATTACAAATAGATCGTGTATTTCACAACCGTAATGTGTCTTAGTTTCAAAATTGCAAATCTACATAGAAAACAATCACCAAAAGAACAAAAGGACATGCAATGCAGCTTCATCCTAAGCCACACACAGTAACCGAATACTTCTGTTCCCTGATGAGGGGGAATATATATGGAAGCTTGAGATACCATTAGAAGACGTGAGAACCATTGTCAATTAGGAGACTAACTTCTCCTGCCTTTCACTACAAATCTGACATCCATATGCCTAGAATGCTGGTAGTGGAAATATGGAAGCCGAAGCTAAGATCACACCAAGCGCAATGCAAACTGAAACAACAATGGAGGGCCATGCAGAAACTGGAGTAGCACCTTTGTTAGTTGAACGAGGCTTTTCATGGTTAATATTTGCACTACCATAAGTTCCTCTGGCTTTACGTCCCTCCTTTACGGAGTGCAAGATTTTGTACTTCTCCTTGGATTCTACTCCACCAATTGTTGCTCCATTGACATTTAGACCTGCATCTTAATGTTTTAAAATTGTAAAAAGAAATAAAACAAGAGAAAGGAATTGAACATAAAAATCTCTTCATACCCTGAAACTTTGCTTCCATAACAGGACTTGAAAGGTTGAAATATTCTCCAAGAGCCATTTTTGACAGGGTAAATAAGATCAAGGCGAACCATGCAAGAGTCCAGAACTTCATGTCCTGCCTTACTCACTTTGCCTTGGATTTTCCTTCTTAAGTTGATAGCTTAGAAGCGTAGTAGGGGGGATGTTGCAGGCTAGGGGATGACCGTTGGGAGAGCTAAGAAGGTGTTGTATTGGGTAGAAATTCAAGAAACAAGAAAATTATATAGTGGGAAAATATGAAGTGTCAGTCACTCAAGAAGATAAAAAAGATGGAAGATAATAATCTTTATCGAAAGGGGATGCTTAGTTAGTAGTGGCGTTAAAGAGGAGCAAAGTCACCGTATCTAATCCAATCTCTTTTTTAACCAGATGCTGCCAATTCATATGGACACGGTGACCAGTTGGAATGGGCATAAATGATGCAAGTAGTTCAATTTCTGATGCCTAAAAGTTTTCAAGTTAGGCCTACCAAGGGATGAACATGCTCGAACTGAAGAACTAACTGGATGGATTCTTTCACCGTATCTTGGTTATGTGAATGCCACATCTTTATGTTCTCTGATACTAAAAGTTGAAAGCTACTGTCATCAGGTGAAAGGAAGAAGAAATTAAAGCATAACAAGAGTTTTGGAAATCTCTAATGGGTCCTAAGAATAAAGGTCCAATAAGAAGTCTGCTGTTGCATGTGATGCTTCTTACTTAGGGAGACCCATAAGAATTAGATGCCCCTGATTTTCTTTTTAACTTGAAGTCTTGGAATTGCCCAAGTCTAGCACTGATACAAAAAAGCTTAGCTCCAAACTTGATGGGTAAACTTTGCAAGAACAGAATACGGATTTGCTTGAAGCAGAGGCCAATCTGTGCTCAGTCCTGAAGAAAAGGCCTGACTTCTGTTTGTAGATGGAATCAGTTTGCTCTGTGCTTTTAGCCTTTCACTTTTCATAATAAGAGTTTGGCCTGTGTCACATTAAATTGATGGATGCAAATTCAAAATTCATATCAACTTCTTGGTCAAACTCAAAATCCGACAAAACTTTATGAACTACAAGGATAAGTGAAGAAGAATAGAGACCAAAAAATAAAGAAAACCTATTTAATTTCTTCAGTGAAAGTATTACAATGGACAGATTATAAGACATGACTTCATACTGGGCATATAAAAGACATTGATGAAAACAGATTACAATAACAAGAAAGAAAGCCAACAGAGAACATCCTCAAGTACTAGTCTTGAAGCCTCAATCAACCTCCTCAATCTTTGGTCCAGCTCCAGCACCACCGCTGCTGGCTTTACCGTAACCGCCTCCCGGCATCTGGGCATCACCACCCATTGGAATGTCAGCTCCAGGTCCAGCACCTTGATACATCTTTGAAATTATTGGATTGCACAAACCCTCCAATTCCTTCAACTTGTCCTCAAACTCATCAATCTCAGCCAATTGGTTCCTGTCCAACCACTCAATTGTATCATCAACTGCCTTCTCAATTTTTTGCTTGTCAGAAGGATCCAATTTGCTTGCAATCTTCTCGTCTCTGACCGTGTTCCTCATATTGTAAGCGTAGTTCTCAAGACCATTTTTGGCTTCCACTTTCTTCTTGACTTGTTCATCTTCTGCCTTGTACTTTTCTGCCTCTTGCACCATCCTCTCAATGTCTTCCTTACTCAATCGTCCCTTGTCATTGGTGATTGTAATCTTGTTCTTAACTCCAGCGGTTTTGTCCTCTGCAGACACGTTTAAGATACCATTGGCATCAATGTCGAAGCAGACATTGATCTGAGGAACACCTCTTGGAGCTGGAGGGATGCCCTTAAGCTCGAAAGTACCAAGCAGATTGTTGTCCTTTGTTTTAGCTCTTTCACCTTCATATACCTGAATAAGCACACTGGTTTGGTTATCTGAATAAGTTGAGAAGACTTGTTCTTTCTTCGTAGGAATCGTAGTGTTCCTTGGAATCAACACTGTCATGACACCACCAGCTGTTTCAATACCAAGGCTAAGTGGAGTAACATCTAGGAGTAATAAATCTTGAACCTTTTCATTTCCTTCTCCTACCAAAATCGCAGCTTGGACAGCAGCTCCATATGCAACAGCTTCGTCTGGGTTTATGCTCTTGCAGAGCTCTTTCCCATTGAAGAAGTCCTGCAAAAGTTGCTGTACTTTGGGAATTCTTGTTGATCCACCAACAAGAACAACCTCATGGACATGACTCTTATCAATCTTAGCATCTCGGAGGCATTTCTCCACTGGTTCCATGCACTTTCTGAATAAATCCATGTTCAATTCTTCAAACCTCGCTCTGGTAATAGTCGCATAGAAGTCAATACCTTCATAGAGCGAATCAATTTCTATAGTAGTCTGAGTGGTCGAAGACAAAGTCCTCTTGGCCCTCTCACAAGCAGTCCTCAACCTCCTCAAAGCCCTGGCATTGGTGCTGATATCCTTCTTATGCTTTCTCTTAAACTCCGCAACGAAATGGTTAACAAGCCTATTATCAAAGTCCTCACCACCAAGATGGGTGTCGCCGGCTGTGGCTTTCACTTCGAAGATACCCTCTTCGATTGTCAACAGAGAAACATCAAAAGTCCCTCCACCGAGATCAAATATAAGAACATTCTGCTCACCTTTCTTGGAAGCTTTCTTGTCCAAACCATAGGCTATAGCAGCAGCAGTAGGTTCATTGATGATTCTCATCACATTCAATCCAGCAATAGCACCAGCGTCCTTGGTAGCCTGTCGCTGCGAGTCGTTGAAGTATGCAGGCACAGTGATCACAGCGTTCTTCACGGCCTGACCCAGATAAGCTTCCGCAATCTCCTTCATTTTGGTCAACACCATGGAAGAGATTTCTTCAGGAGCAAATTGCTTCTCTTCACCTTTGTACGTGACCACGATCATTGGCTTGTCACCAGGGCCTGAAACAACTTTGAAAGGCCAGTGTTTCATGTCGCTCTGCACAGAAGGGTCAGAGAACCGCCTGCCGATGAGACGTTTGGCGTCGAAAACGGTGTTGGGAGGATTCATTGCAACTTGGTTCTTGGCTGCATCGCCTATGAGACGTTCTGTGTCAGTAAAGGCAACGTAGGATGGTGTTGTTCTGTTGCCTTGATCATTTGCTATGATCTCTACACGATCGTTTTGCCACACACCTACACAGCTATAGGTTGTGCCTAAGTCGATGCCAATAGCCTTGTTTGATGCCATTGGATGAAATATAGCAACTAAAAACTGTTATTAGAAGGAAGTGGCTTTGTGCAATCACAGAGAACAAGAATCAGAAGTTGTGATTGGTTCGAGAAACTGTGTGTTTTCTTCCTTTTTCTGACAAATGCTTTGTTATCTGAAATTTGAGATGTATGATTTGTCATTTGAGGTAGATATATATAAGGGTCTTTAGGAGACAACAGAAGTGTACAGAGAAGAGGAGAGATTGGTAGAAGCAACCAGGCGCAGAGAAATGGAGAAGGTTCTAAGAAAAGCATGGAGGGATCCAAAAACCAGAGAGTTCTGGAGTCTGGTTTCTTTCTGTTTTGGATTTAGCACACCTAAACCCCCTATATAATTGGGCTTGGCCTACACACGATCCATTCTCTTTGAGGGGAAGTTTGGGTAAAGAGAGCTTTGACCATAATTTCACAAGGTTTATGCTCCCTTAAATCCTCTCGGCACTCATTAAAAGACCATTAAAAAAGAGCGAACATGGAAAACCCAAAATGTACTGACGCTGACAGAGACGACTTGTATTCTCATCAACAGGAAGGACATGCGGCCAAGAAAATTAGAATACGTGAAAGAGATGCTGATCCCCCGCCTATTCCCCCAAAACCAAGCTATAGTGCAGTGGTGACGGGTAGCTTTGTTGCCGAGGAGGTTGATGAGATACCCTGTCCTGAAGAAGTTCTAGTCGAATTTGAAGAAGGGGATATCACACTGGTACAAGGTGACTTCTACGTAGCGCTGGAGCTCTCTTCCACGGTAAAAACTAGGCTCGCCAAGGAATGGGAATGGGCAATAGTTGTTAAATTGTTTGACCGTAAGATTGGTTTCAAATGTCTACAAAGCAAGCTGAAAACAATGTGGAAATCGGAAGGACCTATGAAAATTATTGATCTTTATTATGATTATTTTCTCATCAATTTTATAGACGAAGACGACTGTATTAATGCTCTCACCAAGGGGCCCTGGGTTATCATGGGGCAAGTGCTTTCAGTTCAACCATGGAACCCTACATTCTGACTTTCGCAAGGGAAGATATCAAGCGCAGTAGTTTGGGTTAGGTTCCCCGAACTACCAATATCTAGATACCACCCGGTCATTCTCCATGCCCTAGGAAATCTGGTGGGATCTATAGTAAAAATTGACGAAACCACTCAACATTCCCAAAGAGGAAAGTTCGCGCGAGTGGCAATGGATGTAGATATTAGTGTTCCTCTGAGGTCTCGCGTGGTGTTGGATGGAGAAGAAATCAAGGTTGCATACGAAGGACTCCCACAAATTTGTTTCTCTTGTGGACTTGTGGGTCATAGTTCACTGGAATGCCCATCGCAGACACAGAACACGACTATGCTTTCAGGGAGAGATGATACAGCGGCTAGGGATGTTGCGGGGAATCGCCAGCCAACTTTTCAACACACAGGGATTAGAAAGGAAGAATATGGGCCATAGCTCTAAGTACAGAGTAAGGGGTCGTCGCCTGAATGGTAAGGATAGCCACCAAAAAACATTCCGAACAAGCGAATCTCACCACGGTGTATCAAGTGGTTCTCACTTCACACTTTTATCTGAGTCTGATGGTTCAGGACTTTTGAACAACAACTCCCCCACGGTTGACGGCAATTCTCACAGATTGCTAAAGGTGAGACAAGAATCCCGTCGAATGCTAGCTAGTCCCAGTCGTGTTGTGTTTGGGATGCATAAGGGCGAACAGAATCTAACCGACAGACAAGGAACACGGAATAAAGAAAAAAATGTAGTGAGTCCTGGGCCAACTGATATGATTTCGCCACAAATAGATCGTATAGCGTCGGAGTCACACCATAGAGGAACCCGAACTGTCCCGCAAGCTACGCCACCCCGACCTCAACAGGCCCATGCTGCTGTTACAATTAAATCGCCAGACCAAGTGCTGATCCAGGATCTTACCTTTCATCTCCCTAATCATGAAGCTATGGAATGTGTTAGCCCGAATGCTAAGTTGCAGAGATCCACACCCGTCATCCACCCTCTTCTTTCTCTAATTATGGCCTACCCCCAACACAAACTCCTAACCTCTGCCCCGAAATGCCTCCTTCGCGTGAGCACATGGTTTCATGCAGATAGAAGTGGTCCTTCAGACCCTTGGGAGCAATATGGAAGGTAACCAGTCGGATCTCGAGATGAACACTTAGGTTTGACTAGTGTTTGTCTACAATCTATTGCTTTATTAATGTCTATTATTCTTTGGAATTGTTAAGGGCTGGAGGCAAGGCCTTCAAGCCAGTTTTGAAGAACTTGGTTCAGGTTTATAGGCCATTTATGGTGGCACTTTTTGAAACAAGAATTAGCGGTGCTAGAGCAAATCAGACAGTAAAACGACTGGGTTTCTCTCATTCTTTTCGGGTGGAAGCTGAGAGTTTTTAGGGGTATCTGGTTACTCTGGCAGAGTGGAGTCGAGGTGTATATACTGGTAGTACATCGACAGTTTATTCATACCATTATTGTGCGATTTGGTTTCGGCTTTGATTTCACAGTGGTATATGCTAGTCCGACATACCCTCTACAACCATTCCTTTGGCCAAACCAAAAAAGATTGCACGAGTAGTTAAGCACCCATGGTTAACAGGAGGGGATTTTAATGCCAAGTTAGAGATGGCAGATAAGCGTGGGGGAGCTAAACACTCACTTGTGGTGAACAAGCAATTCTAGGATGTTGTCCAGCAATGTAGCCTCCATGATCTTGGCTATAAAGGGTCTCGGTTCACATGAAGAAGAGGCTCCACTTAGTCTCGGTTGGATCGAGTTTTTTGCTCAAATAATTGGTGTGCACATGCTCAGGCGACCAGCATCACTCACCTTCCTTTCCTGAATTCTGATCATCACCCTCTCCTAGTCAATTATGTGATCGCGGATAATTGTCCAAGAGGTCCTCAACCCTTTCGATTTCAAGTTGCCTGGTTGACTAACATCAATTTTGCCACTTTTTTCCATGAGAATTGGAAGCCGAGTGGGACAGATTTTAGTGGTGCTCTGGAGACGTTAGCCAGCCGACTTTAAGATTGGAATAGAGCTGTGTTCGGTAACATTTTCAAGCGCAAGAATCGCTTATGGGCCCAATTAGAAGGCATTCAAAAACACTTAGAGCGCAAGTATTTGGAGTCTCTAACAGAGTTAGAAATCCATATTCGGGGAGAATTAGAGCAAGTTCTGTGTCAAGAAGAACTTTATTGGCACCAACAATCACGCTGTACCTGGCTCTCTTAAGGTGACAGAAACACAAAGTACTACCATGTAATCACTAAGGCGAGAAGAAGGCAAATGCGAGTAGCTTCCTTAACAGATGAGGATGGCACTCTTATTACGGACCCAGCAGCCTTGAAAGATATAACTAAAAGATTTTGTACTCAACTATACTCAGAAGAGGAAGCACACCAAGAGACACTTTCTAATCAGGTTGGCTTTAATCAGCTCTCCAGTATTGCAAAAATCCAATTGAGCCATCCGGTTATGTCTACTGAGGTGAAGACGGCTATTTTCAGCATGGCCCCTAATAAAGCACCAAGCTATGACATATTCCATGCCATTTTTTACCAGAGATACTGGGACATCATTGGACCTGATTTGGTGGCTTTTATACAAAGTTTATTCAAGCACGGAGTTTGGGAGTCTTGTATTAATCAAACCATCATTACCTTGGTGCCAAAAATTCCCAACCGGAATACTGTTTCTCAATTTAAACCCATTAGTTTGTGTTCGGTCATGCATAAAGTTCTCGCCAAGGTGGTCGTTAACCGAATAAAACCACATCTTGCAGACCTTGTCCATCCTACCCAGTGCAATTTTGTGCCAGGAAGGTTAATTACAGATAACATCATACTCCCCCAAGAGGCTCTTCATTCTATACAAAAGACAAAAGGTAAGCGAGGTCATATGGCTATCAAAGTGGATATGAAAAAAGCTTATGACCGGCTGAATTGGAAGATTATAAAGGATACCCTTACAGATGTAGGGCTGCCGGGAGACTTGATTTCTCTTATAACGAAGTGTGTCTCAACATTTTCTATGTAAGTTAATTGGAATGGTGAACTTTCTGACTCCTTTCTCCCTATTAGAGGCATCAGAGAAGGCGATCCATTATCTCCTTACCTTTTTGTATTATGTCTGGAGCGACTGGGCCATCTCATTGAGAGGGCAGTATCTGTAAGACAATGGAAGGCTTTTAGATTGAGCAGAAATATGCCACAACTCTCCCACCTATTTTTTGTGGATAATCTTTTACTTTTTACATAAGCTTCAATGGACCAAGTCTTGATAATTCAAGACACTCTAGCACGGTTTTATGTATCAGCTGGACAAAAAGTTAGCAAAGCGAAAACTAGATGCTACTGCTCCCCCAATGTGTTACGAACTACAGCTCGAAACTTAAGTAGGAAAATGGGTGTCCAATTGACAAATAACCTTGGTAAATACCTCAGTGTGCCTTTTATTCATGAAAGAACGTCTAAGCAAACTTACCAATTTATTATTGACAAAGTACAGGTTAGGCCTTCCGGATGGCAAGCGAAGCAGCTGTCCTTATCTGGGAGACTTATACTAGTCAAATATGTATTAGTAGCCCTTCCACTTTATACAATGCAAACTGTAAAACTTCCTCAATAACTTTATGATGAGCTAAAGAGGATAATGCGAAAATTCCTTTGGCACTTTGGGACTTCTTCTAATGGCTTTAGCTTAGTCAATTGTGAGGTAGTGTGTCAGGCTAAGGAAAGGGGAGGAAAGGTGAGTGTGTCAAATGATGCTTTACTTTCTAAACTAGGCTGGGCATTGATACATCGGCCTGAAGCACTATGGGTCCAAGTGCTAAAATCTAAATACAAGTTTCCAATAGAGTCGATCCCTACGCAACTACATTCGGTAGGAGGATCGATAGTATGGCGTGGAATAGCTTCTACTTGGAAGTATGTTCTAAGTGGCATAAAATGACAACTCAGGAATGGGCACTCTGTTTGATTTTGGTTGGATGTGTGAGTGGATGAATCGGGCGGATTGATCTGTCATACTATCAAACCAATCCCCATTGATATTCTCAACCTCATTGTTGCTCACTTTGTCAGCGCAACAAGCAGCTGGAACTCGGCAATTTTCCAGGAGTTCCTACCCACATCTGTCTGCATGATTATAGCAGGAATACTTCCTCCGATTACTGGACTAGGTCCTGACAAGATTGTATGGGGGGCTTCGCAAGATGACACTTTCTCGACCGCCTCAGCCTATGAACTAATCGAAGACGGTAATGCAGGAGACCAAAGTGGTTTTTGGGACATGGTGTGGAGGTGGAAAGGCCAGCAGCGAATCAGATCTTTCCTTTGGCTTCTCTCTCGCGACAGTCTACTTACTAACCAGCAAAGGGCACTTCGTCGCATGACAACAGATACTAGCTGTTCCATTTGTGGAGCATCGGAAACCGACCTCCATGTGGTGTGGGATTGTCTCAAGGCTAAAGCAACTTGGAACTCTTTGTTGCCGTTAGCTTCCCAGGATGAGTTCTATGCTTTGCCCTTACATGACTGGATGAAACGTAATATTCAAAGTAAAAGTCAGGTAAATGAGCTTGATTGACATATTATTTTTGGGGTTACATGCTGATTCCTTTGGTTTTAGAGGAACCAACATATTTTTACTCTAAAATTTCGGTGGCCTATGCATCCACACCAGATTATTCTTGAATATGTATACTGGATATACAAATCTTTTGAGCTACATAGTCGTGTGTTGGCGGATTGTAGACCTCGGACTGCGAAGTTAGTGGGGTGGTCCCCTCCGCCAAATGGTTAGGTGCGTTTGAATACCGATAGAGCTCTTAAACACTCTTTGGGTGTAGCCTCAGCAGGAGGTCTTATTGCAATAGCTCTGGGAAATGGCTATGTGGTTTCGTCCAGAACATTGGGCGCTGCTCTCCTACACAAGCTGAATTTTGGGGAGTTTATTATGGGCAACTTCTTGCCTGGGACCTTGGATTTAGAAGAGTAGAAATAGAAATAGACTCCCTAGTAGTGTTTAATTCGATGGCTTTTTATTTGTCACAGCAGGCTACTACCAGTTCTATTGTCCAAGGTATTTGGTGCCTCCTATCTAGAGATTGACTCGTTCGTCCCCGACATACTTACAAGGAAGGTAACCGTTGTGCGGATTGGCTAGCCAATTATGACACTTCTTTTGGTATTGGGGTCACATGCTTTTCCTCCCCTCCATCAGGCTGCTTAAGCATTCTTATGGCTGATATAGCGGGTGTTGCTACGTCTCGCTTCTATTTGTAATTTCTGGTTATAATTCCCTTTGAAACAAAAAAAAGACCATTAAATAAGGAAAAACACATTTGTACGAGGAATATCACTAAAATTTGATGGCAATAGGGGCGGCAGGTCAAGGCCAAGCTTAGGTTGACCGAGCCTCAGATTTAAATGTTGTATCCAAACCTAAAGTTAGCCCAGGGCTTAACAATGTACTAGAACAAAACAACCTAACGATGTCGTTTTATGTTTTGTTTCTCACAAAATAAAACACTAGTTTTAACTTTTCTTACTCAATCCCCATACTTCACTATCTCTCTAGTCTCTCTTTCTTTCTCATCGTCGTCAACCCTCACTCACTCCTTCATCGTGCCAGTCGCCACCCCTTCACCCTTCAAGCGCGCCCACCCCTTCGCCTCATTGTCCTTCCAACAACCCCTTCACCTCTCCGCTCTACTACCTGGCTTTCCCATCACAGTGTTTTTTTGCTTCTTCGCCACCCGATTACCAAGGTAAAGTTTCTTTACTGTATTCTGTTTTGATTGAAGATTGAATTTGTAAAATACTAAAATTTTTGGTATTTTTGTCATTAGGGAGGTATTTCAAAAACTTACATGTTCACATACACATCTATGTATATGAACGTGCAATTCACTATAAGACTGTAAATTTCGCAGACTTACACAATTACATACACACAGGTGTGTAAGTGAATATGTAAATCACTATAAGATTGTGAGTTTTGCGGTACGTGACGTGTAAGTCCCCAAAAACATATACACGTGCATGTATCATACATGCCCGTGTGTGTTGCGTAAACACGATCTTAGTGATTTACATGGTCACATACCCTTATATGTGATCGGGTAAGTCACTAATTGATAAACTTTAAATCTATGATTATGATTTATGTTCTCCAATTCTCTCCCATGTTTATGAATTATGAATTATGATTATAAATAACATATATATCTATATGTTGATTGTTTAAGATGGATGAGCATATTACTTCAGTGGAGAGTTATAATCTGGTAACGAGAATAAAAGTAGAAACTTTTAATCTCATTCTAAGTGAAGATAGAAGTCCAACTCCAAGGCAATTGAAAAATGAAGTTTGAAATCACTTCAATATGACTAGATCAATGGATGAAGTAGAAAAAGTCGAATGTAAATATTGTCAGAAGATGTTAGTCAGAAATTCAAAAGGTGGAACCTCTTATTTAAATAGATATGTAGATTCATGTAGTAGAAAAATATGGTATTTGAGAGGAAAGTATGAAATTTCTAAAACATCTTATAGTAACAACAGATCAAGATTTTTTATTGCTTCTATGATAATTGGAGATGAACATCCATTATTTATAATTGATACCAAAAGATTTAAAATATTTTGCAAATCACTGTAACCAACCTTTAAGTTTCTAACTAGGAATACGTTGAAGAAGGACATTATGAAGATAAGAATAACAAAATTTAAGAACATTATTAAGTATTGAGGATAAATTGCCACTACAACAGACATGTAGACAATCGATAACTAAAAGAAGTGTTATATGGCAGTGACAATACATTATGTTGATAATGACTGAACTTTATACAATAAAATTTTGAGGTAATATATATTTTTTAATATTGTTATCACTTACTTTTTCATTATATTATAATTGATGTTGGTTATATTTGTATATGATAGTTTCATTTATGTGCCGGTACCACATACAAGAGAAAGGTTGACAACCATGTTGGGAGACTATTTGATAGATTGTAACATCAACACCAAATTGTCCACCATAATAGTAGACAATTGTAGCATGAATGATGCTATGATTGAAAAGTTAAAGAATAAGATACAGTTTGGGAGCTTGTTGGTTGATGGAAGGTTATTCCACATACGTTACTTTGGCATATTATAAATTTGATTATGAAGGATGAGTTGGATATGATAAAGGAAGTAGTAGATTCTATTTAGAATAGTGTAGTATGTTGGAGTGCAACACCTAAGAGAGTTGAGAAATTTAAAGAAATTACACGACGACTATGCATTATGAGTACAAAGAAGAAGGTTTTAGATTGTCCAACTAGATGGAACTCAACTTTCAAGATGTTAGAGTCGAAAATTTAGTACGTTATGTGTTTATCAGACTGAGACAAAGAGATTCTCAGTACACTTGCATGGATACAGAAGATTAATGAGACTTGGCTAGAGAACTTTGTGGGAAGTTGGAATTATTTTATAATGAGATTGGATTGTTCTAGGAAACAAAATATCCAAATTTGCATTGTTGTTTAACACTATGTGTAAGACAAAGAAAACTTTATCTTATTTATGTTTGATTCCATTGAGGTTGTTCGGGTTCTAGAAAAATAGATGATGGAGAAGTTGAATTCTTATTGATATATAGTTGGGCATATTGTTGCAATCTTATTTGTGCTGGACTCAAGATATAAGATAAAAGGGGTTAATTTTATAAATAATGTGTTGTATAGTGATTGAACTCATGAGCATGTAGATTCAATTAATTAAAGTTACAAATTTAAATTGATTTTAATAAAAGAGGATATGTTTATAGAAAATGAAAAAGATTATAATTAAAGTGATCAATTCAATTAATTAAAGTTACAAATTTTAATTGACTAATAAAAATTAAGATTTTATAATGAATAAATTTATATATAATGTACATATATTTGATCAAATGAATAAGATGAAACCAAATTCATTACTGAAGGAGGACAAGATTATATGAAATGAAAGAAAATATTATAATTAAAGTGGTCAATTCAATTAATTAAAGTTACAAATTTCAATTGATGGTCGAGTTATTAGTCCTCAGCATGACGACTTCATCCTCGTAATGTAGAAGCCTTTATGTATGCCCAAAGTTGGTTAGATGATGAAGATATTAAAGGTAAACTCTTTCCTTTTTGATATATCAAATCTGTCTATATTTTGTATTATCTTACCTCATATTGTTTTTTAATTTGTATATTAATATGACAACAGGTACTTGATAGTTATGATTTGCATTAGGTTTTAGGGTTTAATTTGTTATATATTAAGTGTTAATTTGAGTGTTTAGTGTGTGTTTAAGTGTGAATTGTGTTACTTTATGTGTTTAAGTGTTTTTATGAGTTAGTATGAGTCTTTGAGCTTAAATGTTATATTTTTGAGGTACCTTGATGTGTTTGTTAGTGTTTCAGGGTAAACGACGAAGAACGGAGAAGTTTCGAAGAGTTTCGGGCTAAAAACACGAGGCCACGATTATGACAGAAAGAGACGAGTTGACAGGACCTAGGCCACGATCGTGCACTTGGGCCACGATCGTGACAAAGAGCTATGTGTTAGGCTACGATCGTGCACTTTAGACCATGATCGTGACAGAAAGGGTTAGGCACTGGCCACGATCGTGGCCTGTGTCAAGCTGACACAAAAACTTGAGTATCGCAAGACTTTTTGAATCATTTCGACCCCGAATCACCCTAGGGCTTCTAAAGTATAAATACATCATTAAGGGACAGATGAGGCAACCTTAGCAGAGCTTTCACATCAGCCAAAATTCAGAAACCCTAGAGAGTTATTGAGTGATTTGAGGAAGGAGACGAAAGAAAAGAGACACAAAGACAAAGCTTGATGCAAAGTACTTCTCGGAAAATGTAGTTTCCTGTTGTCGCTGCCTCCATTGATCCGTCCTGAGTGTATTTTGCAATTTATTTCAGTTTTATTAATGTATGAAATTGAGATAATTGTCGAGAATATGTTTTGTTGAATGTCGATTTTTGTCTAAACTCACCTTCGGGATTTTGATTCTTGAGATTAATAAAGTTTGATTTATTGTGTTTTATTTGAGTTATTTGTGATTCAATATCTGTTCTTAATAATTCAGCAATAAACTGAGAGGGTGAGCCGAGTGAATATCATCAAATTGGGCTAACGAGAGTTAGGTAATTTGATTGATAAGAATTGAATCAAACCAGTGAAATCGTGTAACGAGAGATCGAGCAAAGGTTTTCGGTAGGTTATTAGACAATTTTAGAACTAATTTAAGTTTTGGGTCAATTGTGAGTCGAGAGATCACAATTTCATAATTTAAATTAGGGATTATTAATTAGGTTTTAAAGATTATAACTTGAGAGAGAGTAATCTACCCTAGGACTGTCTAGACCTAACAATTCTGTAATTGCATAATTGATTAGATTTTCATTAATTTCGGATTAAAACCCCCTTTTTCTCAATTAGTAGTTCCTAGGTTAATTCCTGATTTGGTTGTGTGATTTGCTATTTTGTTTATTATTTCTGAAATTTAATTCTCGTAATTGATTGTTGGCTGATTAATTTTCTGAATTTATTGTTTATTTTAGATTGTTGCGATTTAGTTTCGACCTTGAATTTTAGGACTAGATTAACCCTCTTTGTGGGATCAATAGCTTAAGTACTACGCGAACGACCTGTGCGCTTGCGATATTATCGAGGTTTAAATAGTAAAACTTAGCATACGTAAACTTGCAATCAATACTGATGTGGAGGTGACTAGTCATATACATACTCATACTCATTAATCAAGTGAGCATTATTTTAATAAAATATTTAATGATAAAGGTATATTTAATTGTTTATAATTAATTACTACATTGTGCTTAATATTCCTTTAATTTTAATAGTATAGTATTAAATATAATGTTTCTATATAGTAATGAAGTGATATAAATTATTGATGATCCTGACTACAATGATTAACTGATCTCTTGACCTCTCTAGCCTCCACTCTCTCTAGTTTTCAGTCTCCATAGTCTACTCGCAGTCTGTCACAGTTTTAGACTCCCAATCCAAAACATTATTTCATGATTTTTATCTTGATTTTTGTAAATTATATCATTTAAAAATTTTGGATAATCATTTTTTAAAATTATATCATCAATTAATGAATTTTATTCATAAATTTAATTAATTTAATTGATAAATTTAATTATAAATTTTCCCTTTCATTTCATATAATCCTGTCATCCTTTATTAATGAAGTTAGCTTGATTTTATTCATTTGACCAATATATGTATGTTTTATATATTTATTCATTACAAAGGCTCAATTTTTATTAATCAATTGAAGTTCGTAACTTTATGTAATTGAATCGATCTTTTTAATTATAACATTTTCTTTAATTTCTTATAATCTTATATTTTTTATTAATGAATTTAGTTTCAACTTATTCATTTGATTAATATATGTACGTTTTATATATTAATTTATTATAAATCTCAATTTTTATTAATCAATTGAAATACATAACTTCAATTAATTGAATTGATCACTTTAAATTACAATATTTTTCTTTCGTTCTCCTTCATTAATGAAGTTGATTTTATCTTATTCATTTGATTAAATATATGTACATTATATATATATTTATTCATTATAAAATCTCACTTTATCAATCAAATGAAATTTGCAACTTTAATTATAATCTTTTTCTTTTATTTCTTATAATTATATCTTCCTTTATTAATGTATCTAATTTCATCTTATTTGTTTGATCAATATTATATGTTTTATATATTCATTTTTATAAAATCTAAACTTTTATTAACCAATTGAAATTCGAAACTTTAATTAATTAAATTAATCACTTTAAATTTTTTATTAAATAGAGTTCTTTTAAAACTTTCAAAAAATAAAAAAAATTGTCCAAACTTGATTGAGTTCGGGCCTTAGGCTCGACCCATATGGCTGAATTGGGCCTTGGGCTTGTGTCGCTAACCATCCCCATACGAAGGTAGTATTCAATACCAATTTAACTTATTTTTTTAAAAATAATTCTTATGATTTTTTAAGTTATTTAAAATAATAATTTTTTTGTTGTAACATTACTTCAATAAAAATCATGATGGAACCAATCAGTACATATAAGACTTCATAATTCATTTATATCACAGTTTAATTTGATTACAAAAAATTAAATTATTACTTGGAGTATATTTTTATTGCATAAGTTAGATAAATTAAAAATTTAAAATTTAAATAACCTATCATAAAAAAGCAATTCTTAAAACATCATAGTTGAAGTTGAGTCATCATCTTTTAACGCCTCTAACTCTAAGTCAAAGTAAAGAATGTCAGAATATTTGTAAAAACTTTCTTGTCCAACTTTCACATATGTAAAACGTAGGAAAGCAAAAGACCATTCTAGCGAAGTCTGGAGACGGCAAAGAAAATCCACGTGTTCCAGTATTCGACTTCCAACTATGTCAAGTGATGGCTTCCCCCGTTCTCCAGAACTATCTGGTTGGTGCTTTCGTGTTTGAATACTTACAAGTTCCAGTTTCCTCTGGATATATCTCTTCACACCGTCTTCCAACTTTCATCTCTGTTTATATATGCCCCTGAACTTCCACACAGCCAGTTAATCGTTTTCCGTAAGAAAATTCTGTCAGAGCACAGCACTGATACTATCTTGTTATCAAACACCTTCTAACATATCAGTAAATCACCAAAAGGGTTGATTTGAGAGCCTGGATTCTCTACGATGGCAGCGAAAACTGAAGGCAAGGCCATAGGCATAGATCTTGGCACAACCTATAGCTGCGTGGGTGTGTGGCAGAATGATCGAGTGGAGATCATAGCCAACGACCAAGGCAACAGAACCACACCTTCCTACGTTGCTTTCACCGACACAGAGCGTCTCATAGGCGATGCAGCCAAGAACCAAGTAGCTATGAATCCTCACAACACTGTCTTTGATGCCAAACGTCTTATTGGCCGGCGATTTTCCGACCCGTCTGTCCAAAGCGACATGAAGCACTGGCCTTTCAAGGTTGTTGCTGGTTCTGGTGACAAGCCTATGATCGTGGTCACGTACAAAGGAGAAGAGAAACAGTTTGCCCCCGAGGAGATTTCCTCTATGGTGCTGATTAAGATGAAGGAGATTGCCGAGGCTTATTTGGGGGTGACCGCGAAAAACGCTGTCATCACTGTTCCTGCTTATTTCAACGACTCGCAGAGGCAGGCTACGAAGGACGCTGGTGCGATTTCAGGGCTTAACGTGATGAGAATTATTAACGAGCCCACAGCTGCCGCTATTGCGTATGGTTTGGACAAAAAAGCGTCGAGGAAAGGAGAGCAGAATGTGCTCATCTTTGATTTAGGTGGAGGAACTTTTGATGTTTCTCTGTTGACGATTGAGGAGGGGATTTTTGAGGTCAAAGCTACAGCTGGTGACACTCATCTTGGTGGCGAGGACTTTGATAACAGGCTTGTGAATCATTTTGTTGCAGAGTTTAAGAGGAAGCATAAGAAGGATATTACTAACAACGCGAGGGCTTTGAGAAGGTTGAGGACTGCTTGTGAGAGGGCCAAGAGGACTTTGTCCTCGACTTCACAGACGACGATTGAAATTGACTCCCTATACGAGGGTATTGATTTCTATTCTACTATTACAAGAGCCAGGTTTGAGGAATTAAATATAGATTTGTTCAGAAAGTGCATGGAGCCTGTAGAGAAATGTCTGCGTGATGCTAAGGTTGACAAGAGTCACGTCCATGAGGTGGTTCTTGTTGGTGGGTCGACGAGAATTCCAAAAGTTCAGCAACTTTTGCAGGATTTCTTCAATGGAAAAGAGCTCTGCAAAAGTATCAACCCTGATGAAGCTGTCGCTTATGGTGCAGCTGTTCAAGCCGCGATTTTGAGTGGTGAAGGAGATGAGAAAGTTCAGGACTTGCTACTGCTTGATGTCACACCTCTCAGTCTTGGACTTGAGACTGCAGGTGGGGTCATGACAGTGTTGATTCCGAGAAACACCACGATTCCCACCAAGAAAGAACAGATCTTCTCTACATACTCTGATAATCAGCCAGGAGTTTTAATTCAGGTGTACGAAGGTGAAAGGGCTAGAACCAAAGACAATAATCTGCTTGGCAAATTTGAGCTTACGGGCATCCCTCCGGCACCAAGAGGTGTACCTCAAATTAATGTGTGCTTCGACATCGACGCAAATGGTATATTAAATGTGTCGGCAGAGGACAAGACAGCTGGTGTCAAGAACAAGATCACCATCACCAATGACAAAGGAAGATTGAGCAAGGATGAGATTGAGAGGATGGTGCAAGAGGCAGAAAGATACAAAGCACAGGATGAGGAGGTGAAGAAGAAGGTGGAGGCCAAGAATTCATTGGAGAATTATGCTTACAACATGAGAAACACCATCAAGGATGATAAGTTCGCAGGCAAATTGGACCCTGCTGATAAGCAGAAGATTGAGAAGGCAATAGATGACACTATTGAATGGTTGGATAGGAATCAGTTAGCTGAGGTTGATGAGTTGGAGGATAAATTGAAAGAGTTGGAAGGTTTGTGCAATCCAATCATTGCTAAGATGTATCAAGGTGGTGGAGGAGATGTTCCGATGGGTGGTGGCGCAGAAATGCCTTCCGGCGGCTATGGCACATCTGGTTCTGATGGTTCTGGCACTGGACCGAAGATCGAGGAAGTTGATTGAAGTTGGAACTTTGAAAGTTGTGCGGTCGGTATGGGTCTCTTTATGTCTGGTGATGGTTTTGTTATTTTACAAGTTTGTTATGATTTTAGTGCTTATGCTTTTAAGCGTCTCAAAATGTATCTGTATGTCAATATTATGTTACGGTACAATCTGAGGAAATAAAAGGTTAGGCTCTTATATATTTTCTTTTTCAAATACGAGTTCGTTATGTGTTTATTGTTTAACGCTCTTCCTGTATGGTAGAAGGGGGTGAGTGGTTAGCTGCAGATTTTCATGAACTTCTTGATGAACCGTTAAGAACAAAACTAATATCAGTAGTTCACTTGAAAGGTTAATGCATTTGCGGGTATCAAAACTTCCATGATTGCTCAAGGCAAACTTCACCCGACACAACTGGCTTTAATAAGAAGTATTTAATGCTCTCTTACTTCGTTGCTGTTTGCTTGAATTGACGTCTGTTCAAGCACGTGGGCTCATTTCATCGGTATGCTTTTAATGGCGGCATCTATTTAAGAATTCCCCTTTTTCCGCGCACCTGATCTGCGAATCGTTTTCTGAGCTTTAGTCCCGGGATTGACCCCCTGAACTGGGAAATGGTTACATCCCACGGGAAAAGAGGGAAGGGGCCAAAGTTCTTTTTTTTTTATAGATAAAATGTTGAGGACTTCGTTAATTAGAAGCAAAGGAATTCAACAAAAATAAAGGAGGAGAATCAAATCACTCCCATGTTTCGCAAAAGAATGGGTTGTATGAGCTAACTTATGTGCAAACACATACGTAGTAGATCGACGAACAAATATGACGTTTACATTAAATATCTATGTCATAATAGATTTACAATCAGGTATTAAAAGACCAAAATTGGAGTTGTCACCCAAAACAACGTTATTAATTGCTTTTGTCACTTCTTGAGAATCTGTCTCGACTATCACACAATTTCAAGCATTTGCTAAAATCCAACTCAAGACTTCCTTAACCCCAAATGCCTCAGCCTATCTAGCATTCAAAATACCATCTTTAGCCAAATTTTTTGTTACAAGAAAAGAGTCATCAGCCCGCCTGACTATCATACTAATCCCAAATTAGTAACCCAGTAACAATATTGCAGCGTCAACATTTAACTTTAACCACCCTTTTGTTAGTGGAGCCCACTCCAAATTTTTTGCCGAGGTTTTGTTTTCACTAGTCTCACTTCTCACCCTGCTTTGTATTAACCTCCATTCTTCAAAATCATTTAAAGCTTTAGGAAGACATTGTGAAGGAGAAGTGAATTTTTGGTTCCAAATACATTGGTTACGGATGCTCCAGCATATATAAGAACTCATTGCCAAATCCAAAGCATTAAATAATGAGGTAAAAGAGAAAAGCCAATTTCAAAAGTTAGTTATGGATGGATTAAACTACCCCAATGGACTAGCATTCCAAACTTCCTTAGCAAAGGGACATTGTATAAGGATGTGCAAAATTGTTTCAGACCCTTTTTGGCACATTGGGCAAGAGTCCACAATAGGCACATGCCTAGAAACAAGGCGCTCTCTTGTCGGTAAGATACTCAAACCAGCCCGCCACATAAAATTCGAAAAAAAAGGAGGAACTTTACATTTTCATAAATGGTTCCAACCATAAAGTTGTACTTGATTATGGGCTGCTTGTTGTTGCCAAGTGAGTGCTTTGTAGGCGCTCTTAACCGAATAATTCCCTTTTTGCTCAAATTTTCAGCAGAGAACATCACTTCCTTGCGCCGACGCTAGTGGAATAGAGAGAATGGCTCTAGCATCAACTTCGTTGAAGACTCTGGAAATAAGAGGTATATTCCAAGCTCAGTTAATAAGCTCAATTAATAATTAAATCTGCAACCATAAAACAACCATTTCGTAACTCAAAAGTTGAAGTAGGTCTAGACCCTTCTAGGTAGGGCGCCAAGCAATAAGTTTGTTTCCTTAAAAAGTTGTGGAGTGAGTTTCGAAAGGAAAGTATCCGTCTAACTGATCTTTCCTCCTGTCTCGTAACTTAAAAAGAGAACTAAAATAAAAGACCTGTAAATCAGTTTTTATCAATTATGCTATCTTTTCCTTTCCTAGTTAGGACTTGTTCTGGAGCTGTGCTAACTTTATCAAATTCGACCATGGAAGTGTCTTACCTTTTCTGCAAAAAGTCAAGTTAATTTCCAGGAATTAACAACAGAAACGTAACTTGGAGAATCAATGGCTTTGCAATTTATGTACAACAGATTTGGAAAAACATTAGTCATCCTCCATAGTTGAAGATGAAATTCCTAGAGAGGAGGCAAATGTAGCAGTAGCGTCTCCATTGAGATATTTCTTTAGCCTGTTCAAGTCATCAGCAACATCAAGCATTGTAGGCCTAATAGAGGGAGAGACCAGAGTGCAAAGTATACCCAATTCAATCAACTCTGATACTGCAACTTCCCGCATCTTCTTGGCCTCAGGAGGCTCATTTCTCGAAGCTCTAACTAGGGATGAGTCTATCACTCTTTCAACTCGGCCGTGGTAGTGATTTTTCACCCATTTATGCAGGTTCAGCCCACCAATAAACATGTCATCCGTTGGTCTCTTTCTTGTCACCATCTCAAGAACTAGAATCCCAAAGCTGTAAACATCTCCCTTTGTTGAAGTGGTTGATCCAAATCCATATTCTGAATCATAGAAATTTCATAGTAAGGTTTATGACCTGTTATTTGTAACAAATGGAAAAGTTGGAAGCCATGATTACAAGTAGTTACTGAATGAAGGAAAAAGTGTATTATTGGAAACATAACACGGATGTTTGACCGGAAAGCATAATCCAGCAATAATTATGACTGGTAATTCATTCTACGGGCATCATAATTACGAGGGACATTCTTAGGCAAAGCTCAATTCAATCATCAACTTCTGCTTGAATCTTCATTACTATTAATTTTCCTAAAGGCATTAGGGCACTAATTGGCTAAAAGAAGAATCTTTTATCACGCCCGTCTTCCCGTACGTTGGAATAATAGAGTAGGAATGTCCAGGTTAAAAATAAGAAGAAGATCAGAAGGACTTATAAGTTAATAAGATGGGCCTCTTTATGACAAGCCTAACAATAATGCTCTCTCTTTTTCTCTCTCTCTCTCTAATGCACTCCTTGGGATTGGGTCCATTGAATTTTTCTAACACAATATTAGAGCCCATCAACTTTATATCAGCTCATAAAAATCCTAAAAATCTTTCGCGGATTGGGCTTGATAAATTCAATAAGTCCTGTAATCCCAGATCTGAAGTCCAAAGTGAAGAAAGCTCAATGAGGAAGATTCAGACAAGAAAAGAGATAGACCTGCGGCCCAAGACCTGAAGTCCAATGAAGAAGGCTCAGTGAGGAAGACCCAGGCAGGCGAGAAGAAAAGAGATGGACCTGTGGCTTCTGAGATTCAATAAGAGTACAAGCCCAGACACAAACATGTGACCTCTGAGACTCCAAGTTAACACAAGCCTAAGCAAATAAAAAAAAATGTCCGAAAAGCAGAAAAAAGAAATGGAAAAATTGAAGATAAAAGGGAAAAAAAGAAGAAATAGAAAAATTAAAGGCAAGTCACAATTGGGTAGATTAGTTGGACTTAAAGAAGAGTGTTGGAATATTAAAGTGAGAATGCTCCCTGTTAGAAAGAAAAAGAAAAAAAGAAGGACTTATAAGTTAATAGGGAGCCAAATTAAAATGTCCAAACTTCCATTTGCTACGTTGATAGTGAGCCTCCTAACCCAAGCCCAGCAACACTCTCTCTCTCTCGTACACTCCCCCTTGTATTGGCCGTCAAATTTTCCAACACTGAAACTGCTTTAACGAAAAACAAGGGACAGAATAATGAAGATTGTTTTCAGTTATTAAACAAGATGTAATTCTGACTATTTCCCACTTCGTTATTGAATTGAGTGCGACTTTTCATTGAAATTTTGTGTCCTGGTTTTCTAAATTCTGAAAGCGAAGGAAGATTTACTACCTGGTGCAATATATCCAATCGATCCGCATAACAAATTTGCTGTAGAATTCCCCATGTTTTCAGCAGCCCCACCAGTTCCACCTCCAACAGTCATAACCAGCTTTGCAATACCAAAATCAGAAACCAAAGCCGTCATATCATCATTGAGAAGAACATTGCTTGGCTTCAGGTCACAGTGTATAACTTTAACAGGCGAGTGGTGATGCAAATAGGCCATTCCTTCAGCTATGTCACTACAAATGTTCACCCTTTGGGTTAGAGTCAAATCTGATGAACCAGAACCCAAATTATCTTTTCCTGAATGAGTATAGAGACGACTGTCCAAGCTTCCATTTGCCATGTATGGAAGAACTAGAGCTTTGAAATCGGGAAGACTACATGCTGTTATAATCCTTATTAAGTTTCTGTGTCGAATCCTCTTCAACACTTCACATTCCCTGTTGAAGCTCTTTGTTGAGTTTCCAGTTTGTAAATGCAAAACTTTTACAGCTATTAGTGTCCCATCTGAAAGAGACCCTTTATAGACTCGTCCATAGCTACCTGTGCCAATCAGCCTCTGAGCATCGAATCCTCCAGTGGCTTCTGATAACTCTCTGTATGTAATTCTTGGAAAGTTATGAATCAGTTCAGGGGCTGCTGAGCTTTTTCTTGCCGTCTCCATTTCCATTGTGTTTCCAGATGAAACCATTTTGATTCGACGAATTGCAATGACACAACATACTGTGCTCAAGCATAGCGATACAACTATGCCCAAGACAAACATGATCAAGAACTTCTTTGAATTGAACCAATGCTTTTTCTGAAAACAAGTAAGCTTGCCAGAAACTGCAACACAAAGATGAGGATTTCCAGTTAAAGATACATTTTTGAGAGAATCGAAGATGCCACCAGATGGAATTGGCCCTTCAAAGTCGTTGAAAGAAAGATCGATGAAGGTGAGGGTGCCAATCCGATTGAGGCTTTGTGGGATTTCTCCAGATAGTTTGTTAGCTGAAACATCTAAACTTTCGAGGTTTCTTAAATCTCCCATTGATTCAGGAATGTGACCTTGGAGAAAATTACGGGACAAATTTAACATCCTTAACGCAATGCAGTTTGATATCAGAGGAAAGATACTTCCATTGAAGTTGTTGGATGAAACATCAATCTCCTGAACATTTTCAAGCTTGCTGAGTACAATAGGTAACTGTCCTGAAAGAAAATTGTGTGAAAGATTGAGAAATATTCTGATCTCACGTAATCTAGATATTTCAGGAGGGATGCTCCCTGTCAATCTGTTGTAAGACAAGTCTAGCCTGTACAGATCGGTGCAGCGTCCTAACGTTGAGGGAATGTTCCCCGAGAGCTGATTGTTGTTGAGAAACAACGAATTCACGCGTACCAAATTTCCTAGACTTTCTGGGATTTCACCTGAGAATTGATTGTAAGATAGATCAAGAAGACCAAGATGGGGGAGATGACCTAATGCTGCTGGAATTTCACCTGTGAACTTGTTGTGTGACAGGAAAAGCTGCTCCAAGTTTGACAACTGGCTGATCTTAGGAGAGATTGTTCCGTTCAGGGAATTGAAAGTTAAGTTCAGTACAGTAAGATTGTAAAGATTTGCTATACCAGGAGGAATGGATCCAAAGATCTGGTTTCCATCTAGCAACATAGATGTGAGTGTGGTGCTAAGTCTGCCAATTGAATTAGGAAATCTTCCTCCAAGGCCCATGCCAGCCAATTCAAGCTCCTTCAAACTTGTGCAATTCCCGAGGGCAGTCAAGAAAGGTTCAAGATTGGTGTTGTTGTCATGGGTTATCATAATGTTATATGATAAGTGGAGCATGCCAAGATCCGTCATTCCTGCCACAATCATTGCAGGCAATTCACCAGAGAGATAATTATCTTCCACATCAATGTAATATATTGAATGATTGGCTAAAGAAATGGGAAGTTGTCCGGTAAATCGATTGCTGTACATGCTGAGGCTCCATAGTGGACAATTTCCAACTTCTTGAGGAATTTCTCCACTGAAAGAGTTGTTGGATAGGTCTACAACTCTGAGTGAAGTGCAGTTTGAGAAAAAGGAAGGTGGAAGCGTACCTGACAATTTGTTAAACCCCAAAGTTACTACCTTCAGATTTGTAAGAAGAGCAAAGGACTCAGGAATTGAGCCCTGCAGGTTGTTAAAGTCTAGATCCAGAAAACGCAGATGTCTAATGTAAGATAATTCAGGTGGGATAATGCCAAAAAAATTATTGTACATTAGTTTAAGTGATCTAAGTCCGGTGAGATTGGAAAGAATGGGCGAAAGGGGCCCTGAAAGTTCACAGTTGCTCAGGCTGAGTTCCTTCACACGGTGATTATGTTTCCCACACTGAATACCAGTGAAGTTGCATACATGAACATCCTCACTCCAGTTTTCCAGCACAGAATCTGGATCAGAAATAATAGCCTTCTTGAACGCCAGAAGAGCGGATTTATCAGTAGACAAAGAGTGGTGGAGATGCCCGTTATAGTGATACCCTGAAACCGCAAAAGGAGACGTTAAAATTGAATGCTGGACCAGCAGACTCAGGATTACGCCATTGAAGGCCATTTTCAGTGTCGTGTAAGTGCTAGATTCTGTTACTTGAGCAAGACCATTACCCATAGTCATCTTGTTTCATACTAATAATAATGTTAGTACTGAATCAATGAAATAGCAACAGCAATGAAACTGGATACTTTTAAGAGAAATAGGATGAAGGTGGTGTGGTGGTGGTGGCTGATAAATCTCCTATCCATGATAATTCAGTACAAGCCATGATTTTTGGAGGGACTAAAAATATGTATTCACCATTCTCCACATCGTGTGCTTTGAGCCATGATGAGTAGATATTCAACTACTTAGCTGAATGGACACACTCATTGAAAGGACATTACTGGAGGAACATGTTAGGCGCTAAGATAAGATGATTCTGGTTCAACCTTCACTGTTTGAGATCGCAATGTGACACACATAAATGTAAAGTTAAGAGTTGACATTTGATTTCAGTATTGCCCATAATGGAGCAATATGAGTTCTTCACTGGAGTTTTGGAGCCACAGCCAGCCTTTTTTGCGTTGACAATTTATGGTTTTCAGCCAACTTGGTGTATGTAGAAGGCTTCAGTGGTTGACATGTTAGTATGCTTTCTTGCATGTCTCAGCAAATCCTGTCTAGCACTTCCATCAAATAACCTCACTTAGTTTAGGGGCACGATTCCTAGGTTGAAAGGAATTAAAGTTACTGCTCTATTCTGAATGACTTGAGACAGAGGTCACTGCCTGAGTAATGTGATGATGCTATTGGTGAGTGTCATGAGAAAAATTCAAGGTGGATTTAGTATTAGTAGGATTACCCTTTTCAGGATAGTGAGAATAACTCCTTTTTCAGTTAACGTGCTCAACTTCAAACCAGAGTATATAATGTACGAGCAAGCATGATCATTATTATTAGTGGGAACAAAATTATACCGGGTTGAAATATCAAGCTGCTTAGTTTTTTTGCTATGTCACTTGTTTTACTTTGTTAATAGTGATTCAAATAGTATACTTTAACATCAAAATTTTATCACTTAGTGTATGCAAATTGAGTATGAGCAGATGTTTTCCCACGTGTATTGTTCTTATAATTATTCCCTACCTTTCGTATTTATTCTGATAATACAATATTTTTATAGGAAAAACATGGAATTTTGTCATATACTTTTAAGTGAATTTTGCGTTAAAAAAAGAATTTTTTAGATTTGATGAGTTAAAAAATTGATTAAATATTAAGAAAACTAAAGAACATATTAATTTTTATTGTTAATTTCTAACTTTGTATTGATTAATCATTTATAAATTATGATACAATCTAAATTGTGATACAAACTTTTTATTAATTTAATCATTCAATTTACATAAACAAGAATAAATTATAATTAATTACAAGATAATTACAACATTTTTTAAATTTAAATATATTCCATAAAAAGAAGTCTAAGCTAACCCGAATATCAACATCATGATCTTTTTTTTTTAATTGTCCGAGACTCAGGTTAAGCTCTGTCTCGGAACCTTGTGGGGTGGGGTTAGGAGTAAAGCATTCCGAGGCTAGCACATCTCGTTGGGCGTGGAAAAGCATTGGGAATTCATATTTCTTTCTTTGGAGCCTTTTCTTTTCCCGTCTTCCACATTAGCATAGCACTTCAAAAAAAAAGCTTCGGGAGAAGTCACTTATTTTTAATTTTTATACGCCATCTATATGGTCTATTTTATTATTACTATGATTATAGTATGTTCAATTTATTATCAATTATAAAACTGACTTTTTTAAGAGGACGGATTAAGAGAGAAAATTTGAAAAGCATTTTAGTTAAAAAAGTTGAAAATTTGAATAATAGTGAAAAATGATGCAACTCAATTTAAGTTTATAAAATATGGTTAATTAGGATTGTTAGGTTGGCCCTCTTAACTCAAACTTAGTTTGAAGCTTGATTAATCCAAGCTTAGATACTTGACTTCTGGTAGAGTCGAGCTAGGATAGACTTTATTTGCTACCTCATTTTGAGGGAGTCATAGACCTAAACCTATAACTGATTTAAATAGTTTTCACAGTTTAGTTACTTTATTAGCTTTTCTTAAATTTTATCAAAGCTTTTAACATAAAGTATGATGCTTTAAGAGTAGTTATTGGTGATGTTTAAATGCAAGAAAATCAACCTATTATGTCATTTCCAACTTATGACAAGGAGTTATATACATTAGTACAAGATTTGAAGACCTGTTAACATCATCCGTGGTCCAAAAAGTTTTCTATTCATGTTGTTCATAAGTCCTTAAAACATCTAAAAGACCAAGGAAAGTTGAATCGAATCGACGATGTCAAGTGGACGGAGTTTACTGAGACGTCTCTTACGTGGTTTAGTATAAGTAAACTAAGAAGAAAGTCATGACTGATGCATAATGCTAAAGGTATGCTTTAATATCTACCTTGAATGCAAAATTATCTAGCTTTTTGCATGTTAAGAAATGATATGAGAATGATGATAATTTTGCATCTAGGGCTTGTGAGAAAACTAACTTCTAAAAAAAAATTTAGGCATGATGGATTTTTATTTAAGAAAAATAAATTGATATTCCTAAGAGTTCTTTGAGAGAGTTATTAGTACATGAGGCCTATGCAAAAGGATTGATGGGTCATTTTAGTATTAAAAAGACTTTAGATGATGTGTACATGGCCATATTTTTGGCGTTTCTTGTTGGCTTTTACGACAGTGGCGTAACAGGAGCATCTTTGAGGATGATTTCAGTTAGCCAGAAGTCGGATCTAGAGTCGCTATAGATTATGTTGCGTGGATAGAAAAGGCAAGGGTTGTGATAGGCCGAGTACTAACAACACAGGAATTGCCACTAGGGACTTTTGTCGGATGGGATAAATCGAAAGAGGGCTAGGTGAAATTAAACACAGATGGTGCAGTTAAAATCGATACTAGTATCCCTACTATCAGAGTTTTAATTCAAAATTTCGTAGGTCATTAGTGCAGGGGGTTCATGCAGAATATCGAAGTGTGTTCGCCAGTAACCGCTGAACTATGGGGAGTTTTTTTTGGTCTAAATCTGGCATGAGATCTCAGATATCGACGCGTAGTGTTAAAAGTGGATTCATTGGAGGTCATTAATATTCTCTCATCTTCGGCATTGGGGTTATTTGATGGTTATGCGTTGGTACTAGATATACGAGAACTACAGGGTAGAGCTTGGGATATACAACTTCAACATGTATATCGGAAAGGAAATAGGTGTGTCGATCAGTTCGCCAATCTAGATTCACGATCATTTCTTAGAGTTCATGTGCTTTCGGATCTGCCGATGACATGTATAGAGACTATCCATCAAGATATGCAGGGGGTTATATATCGTCGAGTTGTTCAGTAATTTAATGTTCATTTTCTTTCCCTTGTAATTAAAAAAACAAAAAAAGACTTTAGATATTTTTTTAAATAACTAATGAGCTTGAAAAATTCACATGGTTTATCTAAGATGCTCGAAATACTGATGGAAAGATTTTTTCAATATCAAGATGTCATAAAAAAATAGAATGAATTTACTTAAGAAGGGTATAAATATGTCATGCATTAAACTTTAGAAGGTTGATGGGGTATTATTGAGACCAAAGGGCTTAATAAGGAATAATAATGCCCTTCATAAGTCCTAAAGGTAATCTTAGCAATATCTTGTTCGTGAATCCTAAAATGATGATAGTCAAATCTCAAGTCTAGCTGCAAATAGCAGCTTGATCCATGTCAGGGCCGGCTCTGGGCATAGGCAGGGCAGGTACCTACCCAAGGCCCATCCTTATAAATGATAAAATATGGTCAATTTTTATCCTCATGAAAAATAAAATGAAACTCTGTTCCAAAAAAAAAGAAACAAAATAGAGCCTACTCTTGACTTCATAAAGAACAACAAAAAATGTCTATATTTTATTTATTTTTATTCTTTATGAGAGCCCAAAAATAGGCAAAAATAGAAACTTTTTTTTACTTTGCCCAGGGCTTATAAAATATCAGGAACAACCCTGATCCATGTAGCTCTTTCAACAAATCCTCTATTAATAGTACAGGAAACTTATCTTTTATTATATGCTTGTTAAGTTCCCTATAGTCAATGCACATCTTCTAAGAGTTATCTTTCGTCTTCACTAAGACCACTAGAGATGCGTAAGAGCTAATGCCATTCCAAATAAATGCTTGTTGAATGAATTATTTCACTATTTTCTCTATTGTATCCTTATGCTCCCCGGGTACCTATATGGCCTTATATTAGTTAATTATACTCCTTTTAATTAGATTCTATGATCATGTGTTTAGTTAGGACATAGTTGATTAGGTTCTTTAAATATTTCTCCAAAATTTCCAACAACCCATTCAATTCCTTATAAGTATCTGGTTGTTCTTCCAAACTCTTGTTTTGCATATGGTATTTTAATAGGTATTTTAGTTGCATCATATATAGTCCACCATTTATGAAGCCCTTAAGCATCTTATTAAAGCCTTTGTCTAAGACTATTTAGCCTTATTGCTTTGGTTTCTTGTCAATATCACTAAGTGGCCTCTCTATTTGAACTTTATGGTGTGGTTCTTGAAGTTGCATAGTACATTTTTTAAAGTTACTAATCATTATAACCTAATGTTACCATCAGCATGTTTAAGAGGTTACAAGTTGAGGTTTTGCTTAAAAAAATCTTCTAAAGGTTGATATTTAAGTAGGCATTTTTAGAAAAGGCTGGTTAGTTACACTCGAGTTTGGGAGAAAAAGAATACTAGTAGAGCGCGTGGAGTTCGAGTGAAAGAAATTCCATGATACTAACTACTAAATCACATCCACCCAAGGTAATGATTAGTACATAAGTTATAAACTATGTACCTTATATGCTCCATATAAATCCTTTATAGCATTGGTGGTAACTCAATCTAAGTCCTCCCTTATAGTGATTAGGAATCTGTAGGGATCTCTTTTTAATGAGGCTCCACTACTCTCATTTGCTTATGTTCTTCCTCATAATTGATCCATATTAAAGCTTGAAAAGATAGGAATTTGTAGTTTCTCTATGCCTTCTTTGGTTAATTCTTCTTCTTCCTCTTATAATCTACCTTCCCCTTCAATCATAAATAGTTGGAATTGATTCTTCTTATACTTGTGTCTTAGTTCATAATGCTCATTACACTGAAAATATAGTCCTTTTACTCTTTATTCATCAAAATCTGTATTGTTTACAGTTTTGGACTTATTAGGATCTCCTTAATGGTATTTGGCTATGGTTGTATTCCCTTAGCTCCCTGGAAGGGGTAATATCCCCTCTTCTACCTAATACATGACCACTAATGTTAACAACATTACCTCTTTTATTCATGTTCCACCGTTGTCCTAAATTTTGAATTGTTTTTATCATTTCCTTTGAGGAGAAGTGAAGTTGCATTAGATGCCACCACGGCTTCTTGCTTCCTTGTAAGTGCATACATCTGTTGCAAGCTCCAAGGATCCAAGAGTTTCATTGTAAGCTCAAATTGTTGGACCAATGGAGGTTGACAAATTAAATCCTTCTATGTTTTGATAATAATAAAATTTAAAGAATTGGTTAAG
>JAOQMS010000005.1:6139347-6157938 GCA_027563885.1 Erythroxylum longipes
TATTTATATGCATAAATAATTTTATTATAAAATAAAATATACTTAAAATTAATAAAAGTGCTTTTTATTTTTATGTTACCAAACAGTCTACTGTATGAAGCTCTTTTTAAAAAGTTGTTTTTTTAATTGACAGTCAAATAATCAACTGGCTTTTTAGAAAAGCTCTTCTCAGAAAAGCTCTACTGATAAAAGCTCTACTGACAAAAGTTCTACTGATATAAGCTCATCCAAACGGACGCTTAGCCCGCTAATTCATCTGCTATAGGAAATATAGGAACAATATCCACTGGAACCTGCAGGTCAATGAATACCAATCTCATGAGAGGCTAATATAAACAAAGAAATCATAAATGTTTGGACGTCAATTATCGATTACAATTTTGCATGAACTTAATTCTTTTTTTTTCCCTAAGTGACTAAGTAGGAATGTTTTACCAGACACAAGATAAAAGACTGAATTCATGTTGGTTATCTAGAGCAACTTATGAAGAAATCCAACGAGGTAGCCTAAGTTAATAATATTTTCAATTCACTAACATGCATGTTCATTTTAGTGAAGACATTTCTTAAAAATTTCTTGAAAATGCCGATGAACTGGCCTGAACAACGAAGTAATTTTCCTCAAGCATTCAAATGCATGTACAGCTCATACCTTGACTTTCTCCAATTTCCCCAGAGCGAGTTTTAATGGTTGTGTCATTTTACAGTAGTTTTCAAGAAGTAAACTTGCAGCTGCTTTATCTCCCTTTGCCTGTGTGGTAAGTACCTCCCTACTTAGGCTTTCAACTGCCCCTTCAATCTGTCAAGTGAAAATAAAGTTTTGGCATCATCAGTTGCTTAAAAGTACCCATAAAAGATGGAATCTGGATCAAGAACATACCTTTTGAAAATTAACAGAAAATGTCTCGTCAGGAAGCAATACAAAGGCTTCTTTCTCATATAACCAGTTAAACTGAAGCGCTTGTCCTTTACTGAGAGCAGTCAAATGAATAACAGATATTAAATGAGAAGTAATTATATTTAAAATATAAAACTTGCGTCTATAAGGAAGGAGGATGGCCTCACCCATGGGCTTCCTTCAAACCAAATCTAATGGAACGGAAGCATCCAGCTAGGAAAGAAACATACATAGACTTCTCCAAACTCTTCGGAAGAATACCCTGGACACCTCCAATATATAGTGAGAAATTTTGCAATTTGAATCCCAAATTTATATGTAGATTAAATGTAATTCTACAAAGAGACACAGTGGTCCGTTGAAATCAATATCACTCTTTTATCAAACATATTATGAGATAGGCTCTATTGCCATTAGTTACCAACCTGGCCGATTAGAAACTTGAGTGCCCAAATACCAACTATGTCAGCTTTTGCTTCTTCCAGAGCTGAGTGCAGTTCTTGAAGCTCCTGAACAAAATATTAAGTGAGAGCTTTTAATTTTGGTGCTAAAAGCTCCAAAAGAAAGGGATATTTTAATGTACAGGTTTGCAGTCAGATGAAGCAAAGCAAGAGACAAGTATATAATGCAAGGGAATTCTCCTGTGTGATGATCTTAATTAATGGAAGAAAAAAAATACTCAAAATAGTAACTTTTCACAACCTCAAAAAACCAAAGATTGAAGAACTAAAGCATTTAAGCTATCATTTTGTGTTGAATTTGCAATTATTGGTAATGCTCATAAAATGCTCTGATTACCTATGTCAAATAATTGATTGGAAATCTTAGATAGCATGATTGCAGAAATTACTAGGATACAATTTTGCATTAACAAACCCTAAGTAATATTTGATGAAGAACTGAAAGTTGAGGGATGTAAGTGAACGCATCCCAAGGATAAATGAAATCGAACAAAAGGAAAAATGATCAAACTAACCTTTCTCACAGTAGAGCTTTTCCCATTCGGAAGGGTTATACTATGAGGCCCAATACCATGGCAGCACTCATGGCAAATGGTATGCGTAAAGAAAGATTCAAAATCCACAAGTTCCTTTTGTTCCTTGGTAATACATAGATCAGCTATGGGCTGAAGAATATGCTTGAACCTGTTAAGATATACACATATAGCATTTAAATTATTTTGGACGCCAACAAAAAAATCCTGCAATTTGAAACAATACAATCTAAAGTTGATAAGTTCAAAATTTCAGAGAAAAGAACTTATACTTGGCCTCTGAAACATTCTTAAGCATGACCATTGATGTTCCTCGTTCTTTGACTATGCGCTCATCATTTGGCAAATTAAAAGCAACAGTCTGTGGACCCTTTACATCCTGATGCAAAATTAAATTGATTAACCAAAAGTTTTTATGGACAGAAAGATGTAACTGACATGATTAACAGACGCGGTTAAAAAAACAAGTGCAACAGGAAAAAAAATTAGTGATATTTAACCACCTTACCAATTTGTTCATAAGAAGTGGGATGGTAACACATTAATAAAATCCAATCCAATTGACCAGATAATTTTGTTCAGGCAATATTGTGAGAATCTAAATGCATACTTATATGGACATACATATAAGTTGATCAATGTTTATAACAGAAAATGTGATGACATAAGGTTTCAAATGCTGATCTATATAGATTTAGATCCAAACTTCTTAAATATTATAGCAACTTTTACATATTGAATTAATATATTGAGTAGGTGCCATTTGGTGCACCAGTAAAGGCCGATTACAACTTCATGGGTGCAACTGCCAACTTATATGCTGTGCATCCGTAATGACGATATAAACTGAGCCACTAACAAGAAAGATGACAAATAAATACGGGTCTTCAAATAGCAAGATAATTTGCATAGCAATTGTCATTTTAATGAAACTTAAATAAAAGCACTATCAAGAAACATTCTAATACAAAAGCTTGCTTGTTAAGTTTGAGGCGTATAATAAATCATGTATTTAACTCATAACTCACAGTTTAAATCTATACAAAAAGCATGTGCATACATGCAGCAAAGGTAGAAGCAAAAAGAGGATCGACATCCATCTAAGTTTCAAGTAAAGCTGATCTTGAAACTTGAAAGTTAGATGCCAAAATGTCATACCTCGTTCTTGGCAAGTTATGAATGCAAGCCCAAAATTGAGGAAAAGAAAATGTATATGCACATATCTAAGTGCCTCATATGCCCAGGAGACTCACCCCTGCATTATATAGTAGTTGGATGACACGGATAGGAGCAGCATTAACATCTTTTGATTTATATGCACTGTCCATAGGAAGATTCTGTTCCAAAAGCTGCATATACACAATCCTCAATTAGGAAGTAGGACATATAAACGAGTAATGCTGGAACTGTGGTTAAAGATAACTTCAAAAGGCACCTGCAAATAGTCACCGAAGAGCTTAAGTTGAGCTGTTGCTTTGTCATCCCGTATTCCAATGAATGCTTCAAAAGTGGCCTAGATAACACAAAGAAATTTTGAGCATATGGTCACACACAAAAGAAAATTTGATTCAGCCACATGTATACAAGAGCAAAGTAATTGCATACAGGAGTTAGCAGACCAAATACAACTAATAGCTTCAATCTTTGACACATAGAAAGGCCTTAAAAAATATACTTTCTAGAGGCATTACCTTATATCCAAAAAGTGTATCTTCGTATGTCTCATATGGACCTATGGTAACATCCAGTTGAGAGTCCTGTATCAAAAAAAGGAAAACCCCATTTCTTTAATTTGGATTAATATCATAAAACGTAAAGGATCCAGGAAATTATATCTCAGCCTTATAACAGTCTTTCTTCAGAATTACGTTGAATGTTTCGATCCTCCCCTCCCCTTTATCTTAGCAACTTATCTTAATCTTAAGGTCTCCTCACCAACTGGGGATGACAGAGGAACCAACCCGCCTATGTATTGGATGGACTACAGTATAACACAATTGCAGTAATATAAAGAAGTATCATGTTGAAAACTGATTGACATACGACGAGTAATTAAATTCAGAAAAAGCACATACAACTTGTCATTAGAGTATCCACGCTTGTCATGGAATAAAATTAAAGGTGCAATTTTCCTAACGTGCAGATGGTTGTTTATATCTGTAGACTGCCAAGTAAAGCTTCTGTGGACGAGTTTCTCCCAGAATTTAATGCATTTCAGTTCTTGCTGCACTTTGACAACCATTAGCAGACAACCCATACGTTTCATTTGTAAAACTCCATTATCTTTTGAACTGTAACACTTTCAGTAAAAATCTAGTCGACTCTTTTGACATTTAAATCACATTCTTACTAGTAGAATGCTAACTGAAATATGCTAAAAACATCTGCTCAGGCCATAGCTTTATAAAGTCAATCTATAATTGCAAGCTCAATATTTAGTCAAAGTTGATATCTTACATTCACACAGAAGGTACATTCTAAACAATCACATTTTCTCAGAAGAACCTCGAAATTGATAAAGTTGAAACACTATCCATGGATAAATGGGACTATGCAAAAAGAATAAGAATGTAAATAGATATAGAATTAGTAGTAAGATGCACATGAAGGAACTTAATTATCAATACTTTCAGGAATTAGAATTCTCAATACTTACCAACTCCATCCACGCTATATCAGAGTCAAGGTAGTCATTTGAAAGGAATGCATCAGCCTTGCTATGCAATAACTTCTTTAAACTAATAGTATAAGAACAGATTCAGCTAATATCCACAAGTATTATGGAAATCATTTTCAACGAGCAATAAAGAGGTAAGAATGACACAAATTGAGCAAAAAAACATACCTTGGCGAGGTGGACAAGTCTCCAGCTTTATATAGTAATTCAGAAGCTTTTGTGAGCAAAGAATTGTACTCTTTAGAGTATGGGACACTATACAGATCATGACCACCCACCAAATTCTTACTTCCATCAACAATGTGTTCAGATAAGGAAGAGCCCAAATCATCCTCATGGTGCCTTTTGATAACAGTGAAAAAACCAGTTACATCTTGCTGTTGATTCTCTGTCAGATCGTCTTTCCACATTTCAAATTCCTAAAAAATTAGCAAACCAGTTGCATGGTCAACAAAATAGAAGTTGGATGTTATTCAAATAGGATGACAACAAAAATGGCCCTAAAACTTGCTTTGAAATCTTATCAGTCAGTCCCAAGCTTGTTATGAAATATCTATTGCATTACATAGGACTTGGTAAGCAGAAGTGAGAAACTATAGAAGTTAAGAAGTAGCAAGTAAACAGAGAATGGAAGATGTAAGCAATTTGTTTTGGTTAGCATGTGACAAGGAAGCGTTAGACAGCTGACGTAAAACCATAGATTTGACAGCTTATAATGTTAAAAGAACTCCCAGACTGTTTTCTGGAAGTGAAGGCAATGAAGCCAGGTAATTCAGCAAAGGTGAGTTGCTGTAAGATATTGAACATTTTGTTGATCTTTGGTGCAAAAATCAGTATGGTGGACTTTGTATTGAATAATTGGGTAAGATGGATTTCAAAAATGGTGCATCCTCAGCAATAAACCTTGTGATAGACATGTAAGGTAAGGACGAATGATGTGGCATGTTGCTGTAATGTTTATGGCATGGTGATCCACTGGCAAAAAAAGGGAATTAAACATTAAGGAATGAGCATGTATATATGCTCAAAAATAGAGAGACAGAGAGAGGGAAAACAGGAAAGAAAGATCATACACAACTAAGATTAACACTATAAAAGTGCAAAATATCATGAAAGATGTGGCATTTACTTGACATATGTAGCTCAATAATGCCTTATCCATGACTTCTTTTTTCTTGATAAAGCCTTATCAATAGTTGAATACCATCATAAAGACAAACTAAGTAACAATATAATGGACATCTGAAATTTCGGCTATTAAATTGAAATATGAATTAGGGTAAGATCTGAATTTGGAAAAAAGGAAAAGAATTCAAGGAAAGCTGCTGTAATTAATTTCATAGCATCATTTTGACTTTACTGCTAAGATTCCCAGTCATTACCCTCTTGTCCATGTCCGGAGGATAAAAGTTTGCACCAGGTGGTTTGACTGTAGGGAATGCTGCTCTATATTCCAGACCCCTCCATCCACTAACTGGCTTTGTGGCTTCAGGTACCAACTTTATTGCTGAATCTGCAGTTGTTAAGAATGCCTCATTTTCATCAAGGCAGGACCTGTTCACTCAGGGAATCATGATTGGCAAATGTTCTCTTGCAAAAGTATAGCTAGCAATATACATATAAAGCCAGATAAAGATGTCTTGTTACAAGAAATTAACATCTAAGCTTGTGTTCCTTTGGTGCTCAAATAAACATATCTTGATTAGGATAGTTTATAATATAACAATAATTTGCACAGTTTGTAACAAGTTGAAAGACTGAAATTCCTGCATTCAGACAAACCAGTTAGTAGATAAGGGAGTGGTATTTTTTCCCAACTCAAGCAAATATGTAGTATAATCATCAATCATCCATTTCCCAGTTCAGCTACATTCATATCTTGATTGTTCTTTATTTTCAAAATTCAAAACAAGAACACTATAAGTTAAAGCACTAAAGTCTTCCTTGTTCGGTTCTTGATGTTTCCTTCTGACCCATTTCCTCTTCTCTTATGTCTTATCTAATGTTTCCTCTATTTTCGTCATTTACCTTGTGCTCTCCCACACAACATGTTTTCATGAAATTGAACCTGACAGTCAATCTTGTTGAATGAAAATTGAGGTTCAAGCATAAAATATAGCCAGGGGCAGACAGCTTGATAAAGTTTTTGCATGAGAAAAAATGAATTACGGAAGACTTGCCATGGGCTCTTATTGATCACATAGTACATCCACTTTAGCTTGTCTAGTTCTGATGCATCTGCATGATTCTTCAACCAGTCCCTGAGAAGAGGATTGCTATACCAAACCTGTTCAAGCAAGAATAAAGAGTGAGAATAAACAGAATAGAATTTCAGTTTAATCTAATGCAAACTCATGCTGAATGTTAGTCTGCTCTTCGCATGTTAACAAGAAAATTCATTTGTTTATGCATATGAGCGCATGAGCAAAACCTGCAAGTAAAAGATTTCATCAAGAACTCTTGCAGCTTTAATAAGTAAACTCAGAACCTCCCTCTCTACATTTGATAGGCCTGTCAGCTGCAGAGAGTAGGAAAGATGTAATGAAATTACACATGAAAAGGAAAAAGAGAAAAATAAACAAATTTATTCATAAACAGTAGTATCAATTTCCCTAATACACATTATTCAACAGAAGCACAAAAACTTTATCAGTACGGCATACTCCTAAAATGTTTATAATATCATGCCTTACAAATCAACATACAGACATTTTTAGAGTTTTTATTTAGCATGAAATTATTTTGCATTCATTTAGTATATATCTACCTAAATAAGGACAGCATTTTGCTAATTATGATAGTATAACCGAGCCATAGATATAGTCTCATCAGCATGTGCGTCATTTGTACATGATCTGCATCTATTCTATTTTCAAGTTAACAAAATTGCTAAGTTACCATTTAGTTATACATTTGGCTTTTTCAATAAAGCTATTATTTCAACTTTAGTCAAACTAGTGACCTGATAACTTGTCCATTATCTAGGTTATGGATTAGAAAGACCTTGAAACCTGTTATTCTGGGTCAGGCAAAAGTTCATAATTCAGATGTCTAACAGAGATCTAATAAGTTATTTTACAGAGAACAAGTTAAATAGAATAATGAGCATCATAATATGTAGTCCCAAAATTCACATTATAGGTTTTACATAAAAGAATAAGCAATATGTGACGATTACATTCTACTAGCATTTGAAAGATGTCTCTGTTTGTTTAAGTTCGGTACATCTTTTTTTCCTTTTGTAATGGAAAAGATATAAAATTGTTAGCTGATTGGGAAGGAGGGTTCTTTGAGGAATGCAAGGAAACAAAGAATAGTACAGAGGTACTGATGTAGGACAAATGAACAAAGAAGAAAGAAGCAGCGGGACAGAAAAAAGATTGAGAGAAAACCAATAACAAAACAAGTGAAGACAAAAGAAAAACTAAGAGGAAAGGAAGAGGAATGTTATTGAAAGTTAAATTTTGGAACAGTTTATAGAAGAGAAGAATATGTAATCACTTTATTTAACTCAAGGCAAATTTACATTGTATATATCACAGATAGCTAAAATACAGAACTTCTACAATGCTGACATCACATAATTAATAATATAATCACATGTTTTAAAACGTTCCTTATAACATAATCTACAACACAAAGATAAATCAAAGGGAAAAAAATTGTGAATAACAATACTGATTAATATAAATGAGAAGAGAAAGTTGACAACCTCTCCAGTTAGAGAAACAGGAGTATATCGACTAAGTTGCTTTTGCAGAGTCAAACTGCGTGCCACAGAGTTTCCATTGTACCTTTAACAAATTTGATATTATCAATGGCATAATTAGCTAAATTTCAAAATACTCAAATTTCCATATCAATTAAATGATTTTATTCATGTCGCCAACATTTTCTGCTATGGAAGATTAGTAGGAAGGTGTCAAAGAAATGCCTTCCTTAGATTTTTCTCTTGTGCTGAAGAACAAGCAGATGGAGAATAGCTCTAGCCCTGTGAAACCTCCATATGGAAGAGCAAAGATGCATTTCCAAAGAACCAGCAATTTAGCTCTATCGTAAGGATATAGGTAACAACAAAGCTAATATCCACATCAAATTTCTTCCATTACTGACTTAATCTCAACTCAAGAGGCATGCTGGGAACCTTGCATTCATTATTCCATGTTGAATTATCTATAATAGATTACATGTTAAAGTGATATATTTGAACTTTACAACTTTATTACTATCTAACGTACCTTTTATCAATTATGTTGAAGAGTTGTCCATATTGATCATGGACGTCATAAGGGACGTAATGAGGATCTTCTTTGGATAGTAAGCTTTTATATTCCTCGTATGAGATATATTTAACAGCAGATACTTCTGATTCCTGTTCCAAAATGAAAGCAAGATTTAGTTTAGCTTCTAGCCCTCTGATTGGTGATATTAACATTATATGCAGAAAAGATGGAGCTTCTATTTCCATGAACAAACAAAAAATTCAATTGTTAACAAGCACCAGCATCCTTACCTGAAGACTGAATGCTTCCAAAGGAATTGGATCTAGACTTGTTACAAGATACACATCATTATATTCATTGTTGATAAAGTTTCCATCATTTATGACACTGCATTCAGTTGCAAAGATCATCAATTAATACAGGATAAAGAAATGAAAAAGGAATTGTTTGATGAAGAGGAGAAAACAACATTAGAACATAATATAGCCTAAGCACCTACATAAGGAATTCGGTGGCATTATCGTTCATGAATTTGACTTTACTGGTCTCTTAAAGCCCTCTGCTTGCATTTCTCATGTTTTCATGGTTCCTATATGAACTCTTGCTAAGAATAGTCAAAGATATAAAAACGCCCTACAATAAGTTTAAACTATTTCATCCAAAACTGAATTGCCAATAAAAGTTGCACCGTAGAAACAAAATCACTCCAGCCTTGACCTTGGAGCTCAAAAAGAAAATGCCACATTGTGGGGTTCTCAAAATTGAAGGGAGGAAAGAAAAATATGGAGAATTAATTAAGCAAGATGATTAATTCCATCATTTAAGAAAGCCAAAAAAATATAAAGAATTAATCAAAAGCGGCATAAGAAAAGGGATATTCTGATTTACTAACCACTCTTGAAGGAATACAAAAAGCAACTCAAAAGCATCCTTTGGGAGGAGAATGCCGAGCTCTTCGTGAAGCTCCCTCCTACATGCATAAGACAAAATGTTCCAATAAAAGAAGCCGTTACTTTTAACAGCAAAAACTATCCAGATGGACAAACATCCCAAACTAAACATGCAACGAAAGGTCAGAGTAGTTTGATTAAAAGAGACATGGAGAAGATCATTTCCTCTGCTTAGGATACATAACACAGAAAGAAAGAATACAACAAGACAGATTGAAACATAAAAATCCACACAAACAAATAGCATACCATCTGTCTTTTCAGGAGAAGGACAACATATGCAGTGCAGAACAAGAATGTGAATGAAAGGCAGACATATTTTATTTACCTAGCAGTTACAAGCGATGAATCACCAGCTGAAATGTGGCCAGCACTGGAGATATCCCACAATCCAGGCCATGAATCCTTGCTATTAGCACGCTGCTGGAGAAGCAGTTGCTGGGTCCTCTCAGCGAAAATACACACATGAACTGCTCTGTGGTAGTCTCCATCTCGATGAACAAGTCCTCTGCAGGAGAAAGCAAAGTACTCAAAAAACGATTTTCTAACTCCAGTAATTGCATTATCTCATATTTCATCTCTTAAAACATCCAAAGCTTACTGAGGAACACCCAATGTTCCTCACTAAAGACTCTACGACAATGCCATACCATTGGTAATAACAACAATAATATAAAATACCAAAAACTCATCTAAGTTTCCATTTAATAAAGCAGCATAACCTTCACAGCTACACTTCACTCATGATTTATGTTCTTCGTTCAGGCAATCCAAAAAGAAGAAAAAGATCATCATTAAGTGGAAAAAAAAAACACGAAACTGGAAAGAAAGCCGAAAAAAAGGCTAAAAACGAGAAATTGATTTTGATCTTATAACCTCGGTTTGGAAATGCCGGTCTTTTCTCCGGTTTTCTTAAGAACATCAAAATACTCCTCAGTTTCCGCCATCATTAGTTAGTGCCTCCAAACACCTAGTGATAAGCTGATACCTTAAAACAACTCTGCGTTCAAGCAAAGCAACACTTTTGACTCTCCTTCAATATTCCAATCGTCTCTATCACTTCTCACAAAGATTCCTTGCTCTATTATTATTCAACTTATTTATGATTTTTTTATGCAAATAATGTCACATTAATCAATCATTTTTTAAAAAAAATCAAATAAAACTCATGCGTTTATTTAATATATCTTTAGTCTCCTTTAACATCAGATTCAACTTATTTATGATTTTTTATGCAAATAATGTCACATTAATCAATCATTTTTAAAAAAATATCAAATAAAACTCATGCGTTTATTTAATATATCTTTAGTCTCCTTTACCATCAGGTTGTTTAAGAACCATATCTCATGCGTTTATTTAATATATCTTTAGTCTCCTTTACCATCAGGTTGTTTAAGAACCATATCTATACACATGAAAACGACCATCAACGCAGAGGTTACGGCAAGGATTATGGTAGAACCCACGCAAATCAGTCATAAAATTAGCTATGTATAGACTTAATTTGTGCACATATACGTGCTTAGGATAGAATATTAATAATTAATTCACAATCTATGTGTAACGCTAATTAGTTGTATATTAGAAATTAATACACAAAAATGTTGTATAGAAATTCTATTTAAGAGAATGAATATGAAGAGAGGATTCATCTATTTGACTCCAAACTTGACATAGTATTAGAGATATAACGACATTTTCGAATTATTGTGATTTTTTCTAATTTTTTGGGTTGATTATTTCCTAATCAACATATTCACGTTTAAATTTTTTTGATCATTCCATTTTGTGGTTTTAGTCGTGCATATAGATTTTTTTCTCTTTGCCTTTGTATCCTTTCATAATGTGTTAAGAGGCTTTGGCTATCAAATTTATTGGAAAAAATTGTGTGGCATGGGAATTTCAATTCGGAATGTTTTTGAAAGGGAAGAAGATTTGGGGTCATTTTGATGGGTATTCTCCTGCTCTTGAATCTAGGAAAGAACTTAGTCAATGGGAGGCAAAGGATGCTTAAATTATCTCTCATATTTTAGCATATGTTAAGGCTCATATGGTGAACAATTTATGCTCGTTTGGCACAGCTAAAAAGATATGGGATTATTTGAAGCACATATATCATCAAAATAATGCTGCCAGGAGATTTCAATCTAAACTTGAGATACGCAACTTTGGTCAAGATAATCTTTCTATTAAGCAATATTATTCTGGCTTTATTAATTTATGGAGCAAATATTCTGGTGTTGTCTACTTTAAGGTATCCAAGGAGGTCTCACCCAGTCTTCGAAAGGTTCATGAAGAGAGTATGCGTGATCAATTCCTAATGAAAATAAGATCAAAATTTGAAGTTGCCCGAGGAGGATTGCTGAATAAAAATCTAGTTCCTTCTATGGATGTATGTCTAGGTGAAGTGTTGCGTGAAGAACAACGATTGGCTACACTATTTGTTATCAGTGCATTTAATGCAACATTAGAGGTTGTCTTACTTAAGCTGCACAAGGGAGAAATAGAGAAAAGGGCCCAATGCAATGTTATAATTACAAGGAGTATGGACATATTGCTTGTAATTATGGCAGGAAATTTTGCAATTATTGTAAGCAAAGTGGACACATTATCAAAGACTATCCTACATGCCCAGAAAATAAGCAAGCCCAAGCTTTCCAAGCTACTGTTCCAATTTCTACTGGTATTGGCCCTACCTCTACATCCATCGGAATCAAGGATACTAACAACCAAGCTATTGTTACTCCTGAAATGGTTCAACAAATGATTCTCACAGCATTTTTTGCCATTGGTTTGCAAGGACAAGGTAAGACTTTATCTTCTACTCGGTTTGTTGATTCTAGAGCATCTAATCATATGATCGGTTCACCTGATTCATTACAAACCTTGCAACAGTATATTGGTAATCAAAATATTGAGATTGCCAATGGTAGTAAGATTCCAATTATAGCCATTGGAGATACTAGACCTTCTTTTAGACATATTTTTGTCACTTCTAAGTTGTCTACTAGTTTAATCCCTGTTGGTCAGTTAATGGAGGATAACTGTGATGTCCATTTCTCTCGTGGTGATTGTCTTGTGCATGATCAAGTATCAGGGAAGGTGATCATGAGGGTGCCTCAAGTGGACAGAATGTTTCCATTACAATTTACTATTCCTAGAACTTTATATTTATCTTCTATGGTTGTTAAAAATAAGGATGAAGTCTGGCATAGACAATTGAGCCATCCTAACCGTGTAATTTTGTCTAATTTAATGAAGCGTGGTTTTCTTATAACAAAGAACAATGTTCTCCTTGTGCATTGTCTCTTAATTGTTCTATTTGTAAATTAAGGAAGAGTAAGACCTTACCTTTTCCTAATTCTGGTGGTTTTTCTAATGTCTGTTTTGAGATTAAACATAGTGATGTTTGGGGAATTTTTCCTATCATTTCACATGCACAATATAAATATTTTATGACATTCATTGATGACTATAACCGTTTTACATGGATATATTTTTTATGTACCAAAGCTGAGGTGTTTACTATTTTCAAAACTTTTGTGGCATATATTGAGACATAATTTGCCATCTGCATTAAGATTTTACGATATGATAATGGTGAAAAATATGTGTCACATGAATTTCAATAATTCTTGCAGCATAAAGGAATTGTATCTCAACGAACTTGTCCTTATACCCCTCAACATATTAAGGTTACTATAAGAAAAAAATTGTCACTTGTTAGATATGGTTTGAATATCGCTTTTACAATCTTCGATGTCATCTAAATTTTGGTTTAAAGCTTTGTCAATGATTATCACATGCTACACACATTTGGTTATGTTTGGTTTGTTCACTTGCTACCACATGAACACAACAAGCTCATAGCTCAATCGGTTAGATGTGCTTTCATAGGTTATAGCACTACTCAAAAGGGATTTTTGTATTATGATGTTGTTGCTGATCGTTTTCGTATTTCTAGAAATTTAATTTTCTTTGAGCATGAGTACTATTTTCAACATCATGTTTCCTCTTCTAACACGGTGCTCCTTCCCTCACTTTGATGATATCTCTCCATTGCCTCAGCAGTTGCAAACCAGCATTGTCTATCAACGACGACGACCCCTCCTCCATTATCATCATCACAAAACCTTCCCAACCTTTATCCAACGCCTACTTCAATGGTTCTTCGCAGATCTTCTAGTACCATTAAGCCTCTTGATAAGTATGGCTACTCTGCTAATTTAGTTAATAATGTTGTTCCTACTTCTTACTCTCAACCAATTAAACATGCATGTTGAGCAAAAACTATGCAAGAAGAACTTCAGGCTCTCCAGGAGAACCATACTTGGGACATTGTTCCATGTCTTAATGGAGTTAAGCCTATTGGTTATAAATGGGTATATTCCATCAAGCTATAGTTTGAGGGTCACTTGATTGATATAAAGCAAGGTTGGTGGCACTCAACAATTGACAAGAATATGGAGTAAATTATGAAGAGACATTTGCACCTATGGCAAAGATGACAACAATACAACTTGTTCTAGCTATTGTTGCTTTTAATGCAACAAATGGATGTTAAGAATGCTTTTTCATGCGGGGATCTTAAAGGAAAAATTAATAGGACTCCACCATCAGGTTTATTTTCATTGTGAGCTAAAGCCATCTCTCTATAACTTAAAACAGGCTCCAATTGCTTGGTTTAATAAGTTGCACTCTACGTTTTAATTTCTTATTCATCCAAAGTCAATATGATTCGTCTTTTTTTCTTTATAAGCCCCTTAAAGGCATTGTCTTGCTTCTTGTCTATATTGATAATATTATTGTTACTGGGACTGATTCTGAATTGATTTCTAAGCTTCAAATGCACCTTCAAAATTCTTTTCATATGAAAGATATAAGTCCTTTACAATATTTTTTGGGTTTTGAGGTGCACTCTACTTCAACTGGTATTTTCTTACACCAGTATAAATATATTAATAACTTGATTGCTTTGGTTGGTCTATAAGATGATCGTTCAGTAGATACTCCCTTATAGGTGAATGTTAAACATCACAATGATGAGGGTGAGTTTCTCTCTAACCCTCAGTGGATAATCCCTTATAGGTCAATGTTAAACATCATAATGATGATGGCAAGTTTCCCTCTAACCCTTCTTTATATAGACAACTTGTGGGAAGTCTAAATTATCTGACTATTACTAGGCCTGATATTTCCTTTGTCATTCAATAAGTTAGTCAATTTATGCAAGCACCTCGACATCTCCACTTGGCAACTGTTCGACACATTATTCGCTATTTGAAAAGCACCTCGACCCGAAGCCTATTTTTTTCCTGTAGGCACTCATATTCACCAGGTTGCATATAATGATGCTGATTGGGCTGGTTATTCTGATACTAGACTTTTTATTACTGGTTGGTGCATGTTTCTTGGAACCTCTCTTATTTCCTGAAAAAATAAGAAGCAAGATCGGGTGTCTAAGTCCTCCACTAAGTTTGAATATAGAGTTATGTCCTTTGCATGTTTTGAAATTGTTTGGCTTTGTGGATTGTTAGGAGAGCCTGGGTTTTCTTAGCTTGATCCTACTCCACTCTATGTAGATAACACTAGTTCTATTCAAATTGTAGCTAATTCAGTGTTTCATGAACATACTAAACATATTGAAGTGGACTGTCATTTTATTCGTGGAGCATATGATGCTCATGTCATTTCTCTTCCACATATTACCACTAATCTCTAGATTGCTAATGTGTTTACTAAGGCTCTTTTCAAACATCGACATAACTTCCTTGTTGACAAATTTATCCTTGTTGATCACCCAACATCAATTTGAGGGGAGACATCAGTGATAAAGGTTATATCAAAAGCCATGCCCAACGTTTGCTTTTCAGTTATAAAATTAGTTATGTATATAGACTTAATTTGTGCACATATATATGCTTAGGATAGAATATTAGTAATTAATTCGCTAGCTGTGTGCGAGGCTAATTGGTTGTATATTAGAAATTAATGCACAAAATAGGTTGTACAGAAATTCTATTTAAGAGAATGAATATGAAGAGAAAGGATTCAACCATTTGACTTAGAACTTGACAACGAGGTTGTTTTTAAAAACTATAAAGAGTTATTGATAATTTTTAAGAGTTAAAAGATATATCAATAATATGTCAAACTATAAACTTCAAAATGATGTCATTTTTGTGTGTATAAATAAGGTTTTTAATAACAACTTGATGGTAAAGGAGACGGATGATATATTAACTAAAATAAAGGAATAGTATTTGATAGGTTTTAAAAATGAAAAACTGATATGAGAGTTTGTCAAACTTCAAGAGCATTTTACAAATTTAACTTACTATTATGTGTAGACCATTAAACCTCTTAATTTTATATTGATGTAATAACATTTCCAATTTGTCTTTAAAAAAGATAAACTTAAAAATAGTTAAAAATTAATTAGTAATCTCTATTAAATTTTTATACCTTTCTATCTCCTTTTTAATATAAAATCTAACTTTTATCTCTTACTTGTTAATGTTAATCCTAACTATTCTTCAATATTTTGTTTATATTGTTAATATTTATCTCTCACTTTTTAATATAAAAATATTGTTTATTTTGTTTATATTTATCTCTCACTTGTTAATGTTAATCCTAACTATTCTTCAATATTTTGTTTATATTTAAATAGTTAGAATAATATTTACCTCAATAATTATTAGGGATTAATAATATTTACATATTTTAAGGTTGTTAGTATTCTTTTATTATAGTAGGAAAATAATATAGTGTCTTTTATATTTCAATTTTATAAATTGTTTTTTAATTTATTATAATTGTATTGCAATACTATTCTAATACTTCATAATAAGTAATCATTTGTTTCTATTTCATTGTTCTTCTCCACATTTTGTTTTTCGTTTCTTCTCCACATTTTTGTTATATTTTGTACTTCTTATTTATCATTATTAGTGATATTGAGTCATAACAATGAATAAATCAATCCAAGTTTCAATTTCTATTTTAGATGAAAAAATTACAATTAGACTATTTATATGAGGGTGTTTATTTACTACCACGAGTTGCTAGATATCATGGAGAATGATGTCGTTGATCTTGATGATAGTAATAATGTAAGTGATACACAAAAAGCTGTCACTTTGAGAATAAGAAAAAGGATAAAAATGTCACGTATTTTATTCATTAAGGAGTGAATAACTAATTTTTGATAAGATTGTAAGTGCAACCACATCAAGGCAAGCATGGGATACCATGAGGATATGTAAAAAATTTTTAAGAGAGTCAAGAAGGTAAGACTTTAAACCTTGAGAAGCCAACATAAAATTTTGCAAATGGAATCCTCTAAGATAGTGGCCAATTATGTAAGTCATCTTCTTGTTTTGACAAATCAAATGAAAACATATGGGGAGGAATACCAAAAAAAAAAGCTACAGGGGAGAAAATTATGTGGTCATTAACCCTTGAATTTGAATATATTATGGTGGCAATTAAAGAAGATCATGATCTATTCTCATGAATATGTTGATAAGGTTTATGGCTCTTTGCAAGCTCATAAGCAGCGTATGAATGAGAAAAAAGCTAAAAAGTCGATAAAGCAAGCTTTGCAAGCCCAAGTCTCCACCAAAGGTGATCAAAGTGGAGAGATAAGCAAAGAAGGCGGTAACTCTGTTAGAAATATTTGTGGACTAATATAATCACAACATTAATTCCATATGTCTACCCACAATCGAATTGCCTAATGTATATTTAATAAACATAATGGGATGGTTAATTTGCTAATTGCATTTGAGGCATATGGTAGTACCCTAATGACTATATGTTGACCCATTAAACTATAGTTCACATCATCCATATAAAATGATACAATTAACCTATTCTACCCCTTAGGGTAGAACATGTTATAATATATGACATAAGGTGAGATTGTTGTATATACATTGTGTGTGGGTGTGTAAAAGACAAGGTTGGGTCTTCTACCATAACTCTCTCTTGCAAAAGGGTTCTTTGTGTTTTTCTTTGATAGGTGTTGGAGCTTTGAGCAATGGAGAGGAACATGTCAAATGTTGGAGGTATGAGTTTATTAACTTGTTATGCTCTAAATAAAATGTGATCTTGGTTGGTGAATGTGGTAATGACTGCATTTATAATAGCAATTGGTATCAGAGCTTGGACATTTGATTTTAGGGCTCGTTTTTTTTTATGTTCAAAATATTTTTCGGTTCAAATCATTTTTTGTCTAAACAATGTCGAAATGACTAATTATTGGTTGAGATCGGATTGCTGATGATTGTTGTTGCGATTTTCATTTGTTTTGGACCGAGAATCACGATTTTTGGAGGTGTTTTGAATAAAAAATGTCGTGTGTTTATTCCGCCGAAATGGGTTTGATATGTTTCATAGTTTGAAGCACCTTTGGCCGAAATGGATATAAGAAATCCATAAAGCGTGAAAAATGGAAGCAAATGCCTCAAAAATCTTTGAAAACGCAAGTCGGGAGAGGGAGTTACGTCCCGAATGGAGGTCAGGGACGACCCAAATGGCGTCGTCCTTGTGCCAAGCTATGCACAGGTCGCGCGCCCGACCCACGCACTGTGATCTGACCCGCTTCCGATTTTATTATTTTTATTATTTTAATTAATTAATTAATTATTTAAAAAAAATCTGCACGCGCGTGGGGGCGCGTGCAGACTCTTTTCTAGTCCATTTTTTGTGTTTTACTCCATATTTTATTTCTAATTTTCCCCATATGTTTATGCATAAGATTACTTAGTAATTTTATTTGATAATTCTAATTGTTTTAATCTTATTATGGCATAAACATGTTTTTGTTAACAATAGTTAAT
>JAOQMS010000005.1:6158038-6175773 GCA_027563885.1 Erythroxylum longipes
TGTTAAAGAGAAAGTCGTTGAATCCCTCATTACTGTTGAGTATACGCCTACAGCTAGCATGTTAGCAGATCCACTTACAAAAGGCTTACCTATATGTGTGTTTACAGAACACGTCTCCTGCATGGAATTGTTAGGGGCCTAGCTGGATAAAATTAGTAGGAGTCTACTATTTTGTATTGAACATGTTGGCACTTTGTATGGATTGCTTATGACTTTTATATATGAGGCATGCGTAATGATGTTTGTAGTTATCTTTGTTAATGTTGACATATATATGTTGATATTGTACTGCACGCATGTTATTTTAATGGTTATTGTGGTATTCGAACATCTCCAGGGCCAAATCATGTGTAATATATATATCCTGTCGATATGACATTGCATATGATTTATTTGATTACTTTTAGATGGAGATTGATACGGTGGTTTGATTATATTGTCCAAGTGGGAGAATGTTAGAAATATTTTTGGACTAATATAATCACAACATTAATTCCATATGTCTAACCACAATCGAATTGCCTAATGTATATTTAATAACCATAATGAGATGGTTAATTTGCTAATTGCATTTGAGGCACATGGTAGTACCCTAATGACTATATATTGGCTCATTAAACTATAGTTCACATAATCCATATAAAATGATACAATAAACCTATTCTACCCCTTAGGGTAGAACTTGTTATAATATATGACATAAGATGAGATTGTTGTATATACATTGTGTGTGGGTGTGTAAAAGACAAGGTTGGGTCTTCTACCATAACTCTCTCTTGCAAAAGGGTTCTTTGTGTTTTTCTTTGATAGGTGTTGGAGCTTTGAGCAATGGAGAGGAACATGTCAAATGTTGGAGGTATGAGTTTATTAACTTGTTATGCTCTAAATAAAATGTGATCTTGGTTGGTGAATGTGGTAATGACTGCATTTATAATAGCAAACTCTTGTAAGAGTGGACACAGAAGAGGAGACCATTATTTGAATACTAGAAGTCGTGACGATTATAACAACAATTATAGGATTGGAGGTAACTGAGACAGTGATAAAGAAAAATTAGAATATGACCACCATCAATATACAAGAGGTTATGAACGTGATATAGCAAGGTATGACACATCTAATGTTGAATGATATATTTGTTATACTCAAATGAATGCAAAGACAAAGGCTCAATTGACGACAATGGCGGTCATACTCTCTTAATAGTTATTGCAACTAGTAAAACAATAAGCTATCTTTCATGGTTCCTTAATATTGGATGTACTAACCATATCTGTTATGAAAAGGAGTTGTTTGCAGATTTTGATGAAGCCTTCCATAGTAAAGTTAAAATACATATTTTATGTTTAAATAATTTATATAAAAAATCAAATTATAATTAAATATTATACATTCACATGCAATAAATGATTAATTGAATTATTTGTTTTTTGAGTTAGGTGAAGTGCAATTGAATTAAAAGAACTTGTTGAAATGTGTTGAGGCTCCGCTGAGGTAGGCTCCTCTCTCTGCCTCTGTTGATTTTCGGTTTCTTTTTGCTTATTCTGGTTTGGAAGATTTGATTTTGGCTCTTATGCTTTTGATAGTGCGTCTTTCTTTTGGTAGTTTATTGTTCTAATCAATGATCAGAGGAGTTGGATCTGTTAATTTGGGCTTGTTTCGCTTGATCTCTATGGCGTCTGTTGTTTGTGTGACGGTGAATGGAAAATCAGAGCGTTTAATGTTTCAAATTTTTAGATTGGTGGTTGTTGTTTATATATGATAGTTTCCATTCTATTGCTACATTTGTCTGCCTTTGTGTGCCTACATGTGTTATATGTGCGGAATATATATATCAGGAAGGGAGGTTTTGTAATTGTTCAGTTGCTTTCCTCTAGGTGTTTTTGTATGGAGGTCAAGTGACATCGTGGAAGAATAAGCATGGGGAAGAATAGCTATTTCTCAGCAGCAAGGTACTTGATGCAAACCACTATCACTTGCTATACTGTACATTAATCCATACATTTGTTTTAATAAACTTCTTTTCCTCTTTTGTCATGATTATTCATGATTCGATCAGCAGTGGGTAATTTTTTATCTTCTCCTTAGCAATTGGCAGAACCTGCTCGAAACTTTTTCTGGATGGATTTAGGATCCACTGATTAATGGAACTTGAAAACATGTTAAACTCGATGAGTGGGAGAATTGGCTCTTGTGGGAAGACTCTAAGACAATGATTGTTGTTCTTTTTTTTGTTACAAGGGAAAACAAAACAAAGAGCTAACTAAATACCTATTCTGGGAAATGTTACCCTAATCCATCCTTACGCAGGAGATCCATAACCTCAATGGGTGGTAGAAGGAGAACAGTAATACCCATAGCAAAGGATGCGGCATGAGTAGTTAGTCGGTCTGCACAAGAATTGCCTTCCCTGAAGACATGCTGGAGTCAATTAAGATCATTGTTTGCAAGTGTTTTCAATTTAATGGTTGTAGACATTTAAATCATTGGTTTAAGGGAGGAAGTGGTTGCTGTGCTCCAGTTATAGAATTCCTAAATTACACGGATCAGAAAATATGAACATAAATCATTTATATTTATGTTGGTCAATTAAGATCATTGTTTGCAAGTGTTTTCAGTTCAATGGTTGAAGACATTTAAATAATTAGTTCAAGGGAGGAAGGGGTTACTGTGCTCCAGTTATAGAATTCCTAAATTACATGGTTCAGAAAATATGAACATAAATCGTTTATATTTATGTAAAATGGACTTTCTAACAACGTAGATCAATATATTCAATAGAATCATATTCTGGGCACTTTGTGTGATGATAGGTTCTTGATGTTGCGCACTATGCCTTCTTAATTGTGTAGTACTATGTTGTCTTTGTCTAGTGAAGTGTGGGTAGAAGGACTTAAGACTTTGGATTATTTGGATAACCTGAAGAATAAACAGCGGTTCACTGAACAAGGGGATGCAATAACATTTGAATCAGAAGTTAGTATTGTAACATTTGCGTTTAGTTGTTTGGAATCCATGGGATAAGAAAGCAAAAGTGTAAAGTTTTTACAGCAGAATGTATACAGAACATGTAAAGCTGAATGAGAAGATGAATTGAATCAAAAGGAAGCTACTTCATTCATTGCATTCAGAACGTATATATGTTGAGTGTGCTGAATACATTAGCTTCAAATTCAAAAAATACAATGATGTTTTGACTTGACAGAACATAATGAATTACTCCTAATACAAGTAATCTACACCTACTACATTACAATACAACTTAAACTTTTCAATAGCACTAAATCAAGTTACATTCTAACACTCCTCCTTGATGCAAGTGCTGTTGAAAACTCCAAGCTTCTCACTAAGAAGGTCAAATCGAAGTTTCTGCAGATTCTTGGTAAAAATATCAGCAACTTGTTCCTTTGATGAGCAATGTAGCAACTTCACTTGATTTTCCTTCTCAGCTTCTTGAATGGCATGATATTTGATCTTGATATGCTTGGTCTTTCCATGAAAAATAGGATTTTTCACCATAGCCACAACAGATTTGTTGTCACAAAAAATTTCAGTAGCCTTCTCCATCTTGAAATTCAAATCAAGCAAAACTTTCTTAACCACACACATTGATTCGCAGCAGATGAGGCAGCAATATACTTGGCTTCAGCAGTGGATTGAGCAATGGATCCTTGCTTCGTTGTGCTCCAACAAATCATGGCTGATCCAAGAGAAAAGCAATACCCTGATGTGCTCTTCATATCAGTGAGTGAACCAGCCCAATCATTATCAGTAAAACCGATCAACTTCACAAAACCAATTGGTTTATAGTGCAGTCCATAGTTGAGAGTCCTATGTAAATACCTTAGAACCCTTTTAACAGCCCTGCAATTCAGAAGGACAATTTATGAACCTAGATAGTAGACTTGTGATGAATATAATATCAAGTCTTGTAATCGATAAATATAGCAAGGAACCAACTACGCTTCTATAAAGAGTAGCATCTGCCAAATTTGAATCATCATCAAGAAATAGCTTAGTTCCTTGAACTCCAGGAGTGCTAACTGATCTGGACTTTCCCAAACTGAACCTTTTTAGCAGCCCTCGAGCATATTTTTCTTGTGAGATGAAGATTCCATGTCTGCCTTGTTGAACCTCTATTCCCAGAAAATAAGACATTATTCCTAGGTCATTCATCTCTAAGACATGCTCCATTTTAGACTTAAAATCCTTTATGACCTTCAGGTTGTTTCCAGTTATTAAAAGATCATCAACATACACTGAAACCACTAATGTTTCAATTCCAGAAAATTTGACATACAATGTAACTTCATTGCAACTTTTCTGAAATCCAAAATTCAAGAGATACTCATCAATCCTTGCATACCATGCCCTTGGAGCTTGCTTGAGTCCATACAAGGACTTCTTCAACAAATAAACTTTGTCAGGATCGGTTACAAATCCCTCAGGTTGCTCCACAAAAATGTCTTCTTCAAGTATGCCATTTAAGAAGGCAGATTTGACATCTAGTTGGAAAACTTGCCATTTCAGATGGGCAGCAATGGAGAGAAGCATTCTAATAGTATCAAACCTTGCAACTGGAGCAAAGGTTTCATTGAAATCAATCCCATACCTTTGAGCAAACCCCTTGACAACTAATCTTGCTTTAAACTTGTTGATTGTTTCATCCGGATTGAGTTTCACTTTAAAAATCCATTTCAGCCCAATCACTTCCTTATCAGTTGGCTTAGGAACTAAGATCCAAGTTTCATTTTTGTTGATCATTTTAAGCTCCTCCTCCATTGCAGCTCTCCAACTTTCACATTTCAATGCTTCATTGATGTCAGAAGGTTCATACAAAGCTACATTACATCTTGCATAGATATCATCAAGTGTTTTGGTTCCTCTGATAGCAGGTTCATCTTCTGAATCTTCATCAACTTCATTCTGCTGCTCTTCAACATCTTTATCAAGTGCATTTTGAGGAGTGGAAGTGACTGATTGCTTTGTCCAGTCCCAAACCAAATTTCACACTTCTACTCACATGAGCTCGATTGGTAAGAAGATTCAGAATTCTGTAACCTTTAGAAAAATTACTATAACCAACATGAATTCCAATCTCAGCACGTTGATCCAACTTATCTCTCTTTTCTTCAGGAATATGAGAGTAGCATACACTGCCAAAAATTTTGAGGTGAGCAACCGAAGGTTTAGTTCCAAACCATGCCTCATAAGGTGTTTTTCCTTCAACAACTTTGGTGGGAAGTATGTTTTGAAGATATATAGTAGTGCTAACTGCTTTAGCCCACAAAGTTTTTGGCAAGTTTTTCTCCAGCAACAAAAATTGCGCCATGTTCATGATTGTTCTATTCTTCCTTTCACAAACACCATTCTGCTGAGGGGAGTAAATAACAGTTAGCTGATGGAGAATTCCAGCAGCTTGAAGAAATTCCTTGAATGCATTAGATGTGTATTCAGTCCCATTATCTGTCCTCAAGGTCTTGATTGACAAGCCACATTGATTTTCAGCTAATGCTTTAAACTTTGTAAAGCATTCCAGCAATTCACTTTTCTGTTTAAGAAAACAAACCCAATAGTACCTTGAGAAATCATCTATGAATAGACGGAAGTACCTGTTGGAGTTGATTGTGGAAACACTCATTGGTCCACACACATCCGAATGCACCAGATGGAGTTTGTTAGTTGCTCTTGAAGCTTGATTCAAGGGAAATGGAGACTTGCTTAATTTTCCCATTTGACAGATTCCACACACACTAGAATAGTCACTTATAGAATTCAGATCTTGCACAAGTTCTGATTCCTTGAGTTGCTTCAATGAGTTGAAGTTGGTGTGTCCAAGTCTTTTGTGCCAAAAATAAGTATTATCTTCAACACATACATGTACTCTAGTTGCTACTTTTGGCCATTCGATTGGAAAATTCCTCCTCTTCATTGTATCAGTCAAGATTTCTGTCCCTGATGAGTCTCTAATGATGCACATTTTGTTTTCAAAGGATAGTATATAATCCTTCTCAAGTAATTGACGAACACTTAATAAATTCATGTCAATTTTAGGTACATATAAAACATCTGAAATGTTTCTTGTTCCAGAAGGAGTTTGGACAAGAATTGTACCTTTTCCTTGAGCATTCACCAATCTGCCATCTCCAAGTTTCACCTTACATGCAAATCTTCGATCAAGCTCCTTGAAAATAAAGGAATCAGCTGTCGTGTGGTTTGTGCATCCACTATCCACCAGCTAAATTGCAGAGGAATGATCAGCTACACATATCTCTTCCACAGCAGCAAATAACTCCTCTTCATGCTCCTCAGAAGTTTCAGCAACTTGTGCAGGTTGAGCACGAGCTTGCTTCTTTTGGTGTGATTTGCAAATCTTCTCTGAGTGACCAAATTGTTTGTAAGTTTTGCATTGTACATTTGTTCTAACCTAACAAAAATCTGATGTATGATTGGTCTTTTGACAGTGAGGACAAGGAGGAAACTTGTCCCTTTAAACCTTCCTTTGTTCAGTTCACCTTTCTCCTTTCCCTTCTTGTTGTGTGAAAAAAAATTTTTGTGACCAGAAGACTTGAACTTGTGAGCAGCTACATATGCTCCTTCATTTTGAACCTCTTCTTCTCAAAATGCCTTCCTTTGTTCCACAGCTTGCAATGCATTAGCAAGTTCTGTGATGGTGATCTTATCCATGTCCCAATTAAGGATGAGATTTTTTATTCAAATCTCTCAGGAAGAGTCACCATAACCTTCTCCACAATTCTCTTCTCTTCTACATGTTCCCCCAATAGCCTTATTTGATTGACAGTCTTCATAACTCTGTCAACATAGTCTTTGATTCTATCCGATTCCTTCATGTGATGCATCTCAAACTCTTTCCTCAGGTTGAGTATTTGCATCTTCCTTGTCTTGTCGCTGCCCTGAAACTCTTGCTTCAGCCTTTCCTAAGCTTCTATGGCAGATTCACAATCCATGATCTTTGTAAAGATCACATCATCCATAGCTGAATGAATGTAAGAAAGAGTATGAAATTTCTTGGTTGTTTCTTCAGCATGATGCTTGATCTGATTTATAGTGAGATTGGTAGGAAGAGGATTCACTTCTTACCTTCTGCATAATCCCAAAGGTCGAATGACTTTAGATATGTCTTCATCTTCGCAGCCCAGATTTGATAATTTTGGCCATTGAAAACAGGAGGTGCAGTGTTTGAAGGTGTGGTGGTCATTGGTTTTGTGTGAAAGCTTACGAGAGATGAAAGAGGAGATGAGAGTTTTTGGTTTTTTAAGTCACAAGCCCTTTAGAAGATCAAGAATGCTCTGATACTATGTAAAGTTTTTACAGCAGAATGTATACAGAACATGTAAAGCTGAATGAGAAGATGAATTGAATCAAAAGGAAGCTACTTCTTTCATTGCATTCAGAACGTATATATGTTGAGTGTGCTGAATACATTAGCTTCAAATTCAAAAAATACAATGATGCTTTGACTTGACAGAACATGATGAATTACTCCTACTACAAGTAATCTACACCTACTACATTACAATACGACTTAAACTTTTCAATAACACTAAATCAAGTTACATTCTAACAAAAAGCAATACCTGATTAGGTGATGAAGATTACAAACATATGTTGTGTGTAGAAGTTGCTTGTGTTGAAAAGCCTGTTATTCTGAAGCCTGGTGAAGAATGGAGAGGAAGGCAGGAAATATCTGTTGTTCCCTCTAGTTACTGCAGTGGACAACTTGATCCTGAAATAGTGTTTCAAAGCTGCTTACAATAGGCTCTTGTGGTGCATGAACTCTGGAGGTACTTCTCCCACACTAACATTTGAACTGAAAAATAAAAGTGACTAGTATTGCTGTTGAAGAAGCAATGTAATAAGTTAACAATAAAACAAAGAATTTATTTGGAAGTTTGAATCAATAAAACACCTGCCTTGCTATGAGGTGTAGCTCTTCAACTTTCAAAAGTCAAAAGTCTTGCAAAAAATTAAAGCTTTACAAGCGATACAGCCTGACTTTCTGAATATGTTTTGGTTTCATGAATCTTTATGATTAAATTGGCTTGTCTTTCTATGCTTGCATGGATATCTGTTACCCTTTTGGTTATCAGTCGGATATTCTAATTTATTTTTGTTTTGTCTAAGTGCTATATAGCCTTATACTAAACTAGATAGCTTGAAACAGGTTTTTGACTTTCTGAGCTTTAACCATTTTAATCAGTTTTATGGAGTACAAACATCGTCATAGTTAGTTTTGTTATAATTTAATGTTTGCGTGAATGGGATCAATGAAAAATGTGGCAGGTGCTCTTCCGTTGTGCATGTTATGCTATAAGTGGATTCCTTGCCAGATTTTTTTAGAGGCATGGTTCAAGATTTGAACATCACAGCCATCTCGTGTTTAACTTCTTGATTTTCCACCAAATTGTAAAGAATGGAGGAAGCCAAGGAGGAAAGCCTTTTGATCCAGGAAGGTTTGCAGAGATATTAAGAGCATCTGTTCTAGGTTATAGGGTGGCAAGTTTTTTGTCTTTCAATTTGTTACATTTTCTTTTGTTACTTTAATCTTTATTGCTTTTGAGGCGGTGTAAAAGATAGTTCCATTGGATGTCGAATGCAGAATTATTTACTGTCAAGCTTTTTCTTCGGAAGAAAAGGTTTACAGTAAGCTCCGGTTCTGCACTATTTGGGACCGTGTCTGCTGATTAGCATATTCTTGAGATTAGGTGGGGCATGAAAAGATCGACTGAAACACAGCATTTGACTTTAGATAACATGTTTTTAGCAAATCATGCAAATTAATTATGACTTAGAGCATGCTTTGTCAGCTGCACGTATGAAGATCCGTTTTACATTTTAGGCTTTCTTATACCAAGTATTAGGTTTACTATTTTAAAAATGTGAAATAATTACCCCTTAATATTCTTGTATAAAAGTAATTAACATAATTATAAGCCAAAAGCTTATTATTTTCGTTAACATTTTTACATTATAACCCTTCAGTTGTTAAAAGAGTTGTCAAAATTACATTCCCTTTTATTTACTCGCAATTGAGGGAATGATAAAACTTAAGCTCTTAATTATTTTTACCTTTTAGAATAGCCGATAGAGTTGCTCCTTTGTGATTATAAAATCACATGTTAAAATTACAAAAATAGTTTCTTTATAAAAATATAAAGAAAAAATTACGTACATTATGACCTTTTTCAGACTTTTGGAAAGCGAAGAGTCTGCACTAGATACGTTACTTACTTTTAATTATTTGTGCCTAACATTACATGTGAAGGACAAATATTAAATATTAGCAAATTCACTTCCAATATTAATCATTTAATGTGACTGATAAAATTCAGGACAGTATATAATGTAAAATAATCACCACATAGATCAAGCATTCTATGAACTATAGAGGCTCCCCACCAAAAAAAAAAAAAGACTTAAAATCCATCTGCTAAAAAAATTTCAGTTTCCCCTTGATTGTAGCAGCCTTAGCCAGCTCTACACGACACCATGCCTTCTCTTTTCCTGTCAAACCAGCGCATGAATCTGTGGCTCCTAAAGTAACTGCAAAGTAGAGATAGATGGTGCACAGAAATGTCAATAAGGCCAAAGCTGTTAAAAGGAAACGGTGTCTCTCAACAAGTGTTGACCAGCTACCCAATTCATCCCGTGGAAATGATCTTCGGAACGACGGAGACCTCCGATGAGGGGAAGATAAAACATTATCAAGAACCATTGATAATATGGTAAACTGCCTTGCACACCTGAAACTTAACGCCAAAGTGTCACGAGTATCAGTACAATGAAGCACTTGAATAAAAATTTTGGGGAAATGATGCATCAATGGAAAAGACTCCGGCTACTACACAATCTCGAATAGAATATAGTTTACCAGAGGATGAAATCAAACATCCTAGGTTTGAAAAGCAATTCAACAAAGAAAAGGCATAACATATATTCCCCCGGCGTCTCTCGTTCTGTTATGTAGATTAGCCCACCAAATATTATATTAAATACATGGGAAATGCTTAACATAAGCTGGATAATAGCCAGACTCTACTTCCAAAGATCATCTTTGCCAATATGTCATCAAATATAACACCAACATGGTTTTCTCAAGGTCCTAACTGTCCAACACTTCTAAGTAATGAAAGAAGAACCGTGTACACATATAGTACACATACTAAGGCTAAGTAAAGTTGGAACATAGTCAGACTTCTGATCTGTGACTATCCTCCAAGTCACAACTAGCCTTGAACCAAGACCAATTCTAAAAGGAAGGAGCAGCAAGAGATAATAGAAAAGGTTTTCATCTACTTTAAGCAGTGACCAGAACTGTTATTGGTGCATCCCTAATTCAAGAGTTCCATCAAGTATTCAAGCTCACTTATTCCCAAAAGAGATAATGGTAAACTTCATATAGTTATCTACAAACATACAATCCATCATACAATAAGGAAAATGCAAGTCTGACCATGGAACTAGGTTATGCCCATTTACTCTGACATAATTTCTTTAGATGACCAACCTAGTCCATCTTTGCATAAGTTGCAAGTTTGAAGAGATCTGACAACTACTGAACTCCAATTCTAAACAATTGGAAATCAAATATAAGTTTCATCGGTTCACACAACTCCCGGCCTTAAAAATTGATGCATTTGATTGGATATGCAAGGGCTGGGCTAGAGTCCATATACCCTCTAAATCAAAGTCTTGGTTGAGATTTATACTAAATAACATAGTCAGAGAAAATGTCTCTGTCGGAAAATATTCATGTCAAATGTTCCTGTCAGTGACCAAAAGCAAAATAGACTCCATGATTCACAAGTTATGAGATTAAAAAGCAACAGAAGATTTCTTAATGAACTCATAACACACAACCCTTTCTCTCGATAAAAGAGGAAATGTCTATTATGTTGATATTGAAGTAATAAATTCCAGCTTACCAAGCTACGACGACTAAAATTATTGAATTATCACAAACAAAAGAAAAGAGAAGTTGAGAAGGAAACTAACAACGGTTAGCTGTAAAAGTGAGGCACAACGACGGCAATCAGCCAAGATCTAAGCAACAAATAGGGGTCCACAAACGAAATATCATCGACTACGCAAAGCAAAAATTCGTTGTGAAATGGAATCAAGTTTCAAAATCTGCTCTCCCCTTCCTGAGCAAGATCTAACTTTTGTCACATTTTACAGCGATCTGATAAAGTCCTGCCGTTTTCCAGGCATTTCCTGGAACGCCCAACACCCAAAGGAAGAGATAATGCAAATGAACGAAAGTAACGAAATTTCAAATTACAACTGACCATTAATAACGCACACTAAACAAACCCTCAAACAATTCAAATTGCAGGGTGTAAAATTCAGGGAAAAAGACGGGATCTTTGACCCAACCATACTGCAATTATATCAATCATTTCAGAGCAAATTTTGCCACTTTGAACTGATTTGTGGGTTCTTTTCCATTTCCAGTTGAGGAAAAAAAAAACCGAAAGGGTTGCTCAAATCACAAAATGAAAAAAATAAATCCAAGGACATTGCAGCGATTTGAAGAAAAACAGAAAAGTAAAGAGAGAGACTTACGGGTAGAGAAAGGGTATATTAAGAAGAAGAGCTTTCTTCTTCCTCTCTTCTTCTAATACTTTTCCCAACTTGAGATATGGGGATTTGGGTTTATATTATGTTACAAGTTTTTGAGCTTTCTTTGTATGTGAAAAGGTGATGTCTTCTCCGTTGATATCGGGGATCGACGACAAAGAGAAAAGTACTACAAAGAGACGCATCTAACACTTGAAGTGCAAAGGAGAGGGACCACACGTAATTGTGTGTGGGTTTGTATTGGTGATGGGGGTGAATGTTGGAATTTGACTGGATGGTACCTTATATTATTACATTGAAACAGCTCACCCTTTTGATGCTCCCAAGGCCATCTAACGTTTCTACTTATATTTTGTTATGTTAATTAGTTAATTCCTCCCACCGCCCGTAATTATAGCCTTCAGGCGAAGGGAATAAGGGATGCTTAGCTCTTTCTACTTCTATTATCCTTTTTAGTTTTAGTTTTCTTTTTCGTTTTTAATTTTAATTTTAATAAAAATTAATAAAATTTTAATTAATTTTATCACTAATAATAATTAAATATTATAGAAAACTTAAAGATAATTTTTAATTAAATAAATTTATTTTAATTTCTTATATAATATTTATTACAAATTATTAATAAATTTGTTTTATTTTATTAAAATAAATAATTTATAAATTAATTTTAACTTTTAGATTAGTAATTATTTAAAATATATTTTGATTATTCAATTAATTTTTATTTGAAATTTATAAACTAATTTAATAATTATTAATGAATATAATTAATTTATTCATAATTTTTATTTATAATTATTTATAATTAATTAAATTCATAATATAATATTAAATTATTCATAATTCTTATTAATATTAATGACATTAAATAATTAAATATTATAGATTTCATTCATAGTAAATATAAAAATAGAAATAGAAATTAAAATTCATTTTTTGTGATTTTTATAAATTTTAAAAACTAAAAAACAAGAAAAAAAATCAAAATCTCAAACAAACTTTTTTATTGATTTTAAAAAAACAAACAAGAAAGATAATGATGTTGCTTCTTTCTTGCTACTCTTACTTTCCATCTGCTTTCTCGATTTTATTAAAAATAAATATTATGTATTTCTTTATATTTAACATTTTGATAATTATTTAAAAATATTTTAAATAAAATAAATTTTATATAAATAAATTTTATTTTAATAAATAAATATTAATTTTAAATTTTAACTTATTTAATTATTTTTTATAAAAATTGAATATTTATTAGTGAATATTTGTATTTATTATTTAATAAGATAATAAATACAAATAACTCAATTGTGAGGATGAAAATAAATCTAAAAAAAGAAAAGAACCGTATGTCTACACAAGACAGATTGAAAAGAAGATATTAATTAGCGGTAGACTTTGTACAATTGTTTCTGCTTCTGGTGATGGAGAGGAGACATCAAGATCGCGGTCGGCTCCGTCGAAGCACATCTTCTTATTCTTCAAATCATTATAGCAACAGTAAGTACAAGCACACCAGTGGTACTCACGTCTCCTCGTGGATTAACAGAAGGAGACCGACCACCTACGACTCTGTGGAAGAGAAATTAACAACAGATGACGCAGAACGGGAAGAGGGCACGTCCACTTCTCTGCAAGGATTGATTGGGACTAGCCCTTTTATGTGTCCAGGTGATATTTTCCTTAAAATCCCTTGTTCAGAGTATATGGTGTGTTGCTATTGTCCTTGTGTTGATTTTCATCGGAAGGTGAAGGGGATTTGTTCATGTGTTAACATTGACGTTTTACTGATTGTGATAGAAAGTGAAAGGGCTCAGCGAGAAAGACTCCGTGATTTGGCCGTGTTTGAGAGACTGGAAGGAAATCCTGGGAAAACATCTCCAAGCTTAGCTGTGAAAAAGGTAAAATCTTTTTACTGAACGACAGCTTGTTTTAAGGGGACGGACGAGTTGTGTATGATTTTGATTGATGGGGTTCTATGATTTTTGTTTTGGTTCACAAAGTCATCAGCTTTTCATTTCTGTTGTTAGTTTTGCAGAACTATATCCACCAAGGATGTGAGAGCATCTGATGTGCGGCCGCTCCCAGTGCTGGAAGAAACTCTAACCTACCTCTTGAACTTGCTGGATTCTACCGACCATAGTTTTGAAGTAGTTCATGCCTTTATCTTTGATAGGACAAGGTCCATTAGACAGGATCTTGTTATGCAGAACATTGTCGATGACAGAGCAATCGACATGTACGAGAAAATGGTATAGTTTTTATGTTGGGATCTTTCAACTATTCTACTGCATTTGAGAATCAATCATAGGAATTGAGTATTCCCTTGGAGGAATGTCTGAGTGGAGGCTTTCCTGCTTTGATGTGAGGATGATACATCATGAGTCAAACTGCATATTTGTGCTTGTTTACTTTGTACTGAAATTTAAGATATGATGTCTTAAATCTTTTGTGAGCGACGAGAACCCTTTTCTAGCTTGAAGAATCTAAAGCAGGCATTCCTGAATACTGCAAACATTTAGTTCAATTTGCTCTCCAATTATTGAAATTACTGCAGGAAGAGATGAAGTTTTTTACTTTCATAAATTCAACTTTTCCTTTGAAGTGAAGGCAATGCATCGATAAAAATTACATACTGCGTCATATATGGCTATAATTTGATATTCAAAATAAACAATCCTCTTCAATTTCATACCGTTGCCTTACTTGATTGACATATTGTGTATGTGAATAATATTGCAATGTATCTCACAGGTTAAATTTCATGTTTTATCACAACTTAAACTTCGACGATGTGGTTGTGGCCCGAATATGGTTTCACTGCTACACCTTAACATGGAGCAACTTACAAAGTCCCTTACATCACTTTATGATCTGTACGATGCCAGTCAAGACTGCAATTCACTTTACAGAAATGAAGCTGAGTTTCGTTCACTTTATGTGCTTCTCCATCTTAATCCTACAAGCCATCCAGTGGTAAACCTCTACTTCACTGATCTGATGAATTTGGTTTCCTCAAAGGTAGGCAGCCATTGCGAACTATTTTGTCACAAATCATCTTATATCTGAACCACAGATGGAGTCACTTTCTTTATGGTTGCAACATGTGCCTCTTTCAGTTATCCAGTCAAAAGAAATGCATTTTGCGCGAAGTATTTTAAGGTAGTGAGAGTGACTTGTTCTTTTGGATTTTAGCTTATGGGTGAAATGCAGTAACTCCATTCTCTTTGATTAAGAGTATCGTTTTGGCTTATTTTTGTGCAGGTTTCTACGATTGGGCAATTTTAAGCGCTTTTTTGACACAATAGTTGGGGAGGCCTCCTATATGCAATATTGTGTTATTGAACCTTACATAAGTGAGGTACATTGGTTCTGTCTCAAACTCCTTTGAGATATAACTCTTGCCATTGTTGGCTGTGCAAATTTGGCTTGGAAGCAAATATATATATATATGAGAGATGACGCACTTGAATGTTTTTGGAGGTGGCTTTATTTTTGGTTGCCTAGTTATTTCTGTATTGATTAGTTTACTGTTCAAGGTTCAGATACTTATATTCGATAGAAATTATCTCTTGTTGCGTCTTACATCACATTTCTTATCAGGTTGCTTTGTCTTTCTTTCTTTGTTTGCTTCTGAAGGTCCGAGCATTGTACCTATCGTGTATAAATAATGCTAGCTACAAGCTTCATCCATATCCTCTAACCCATGTATCCAAGCTCTTGAGAATGAAGGTAGGTTTTAAATAATTTATTTGAATATTTTTTGTGTAACTTTAATATTCTGACTTATAGAAGATGGGATTTCCTTTCTTTTAGGAATCTGAAGTAGAACGCCTTTGCAATGTTTGTGGTCTACTGATTACAGATGAAATGGGAACCAAGTTGTTACCCACCAAGCAAACAACTTTCTGTTACCCCAAGGATGGATTTCAAAACTACAATTTTCTTGGCTTGGAACAATTTGAGACGTTAACTGATCCATGCTTTTTCTAGTTGATGGTTTTATTTTTGTGTAATACTAGATTATGAGGTTTTTCATTTTCCAATGCGTACGCTTAAGTTGAAAACAGATGTTGAGATTATATTTGACATGTCATTCTGTTGTTTATGAATCAAGACGTGCATTTTTTTGGATATGTCTGAGGTTTGAAGCTTGATACAAGTTTACGAACTGTGGTTTGAGGACCTATTCACTTGAATGTAACCATATCTAAATTTTTAGTTGAAGTACATGCCAAAAGCAACAAAGAATTAATAGCAAAACTTTGCAGAGAAGTAAAAACACCATCAGGTTTGGTGCATTTAAAGTGGATACAGAGTTCTTGCATCCTGAAAATGAAGTATTTGTCCGAGTGGAATCTTGTGACCTTCGGTTAAATTAAAATTCCTTGAGATTATATACTTTTCACTTTTGTAGAGGTCTAAATTATGTTTTCATATTAAAATCAACTCCATTTCAACCTAATTTAACCGGATGAACTTAACCCTTTCTTCGAGCAATTCATGTTAATCCAGATGTCGAAACATTGGCAAGAACGAAGAGAATAATTATGAAGATCGTTATGGAGGTGATAAAGTAAGCAAATGGTGAACACAAACAGCAAACAAATTGCTTGAATCTCAAGATAAAAATAATCCAGAAATTACAAAGTTCCTTCTTAAAATATTTTATAAGTTTAGGATTTAGGGTCATTCTCAGTTTCAGCATCCTCAACAATGAGACGCTGGTATAATAGAAAAGGAAATTTTCATAAAAAAGGTAGCAGCCTTTACAGAGCGCTGCGGCTCTCGTCAACAACAACTAAATGTTACCTCTCTTCTAGCGACAGCCTATGTGTACCTTTTCCAGATTCGAAAATAACGGCAAAACAAACAAAACAAAATAACAATAAAGTAATGAAAGAAAGGAAAAGATAACAAACTGCCATATGTTTGCTCTAGGATCAGCCAACTATCCCCTCATTCATGGGCCTTATTTTCCTAGAATACGTGAGTTGAATCGGAGGTCTACCAAACAGTAGGCAAATCTACACTGCAGACACATAATTACCAGGAATCTATGGTTTCTTAGCTTTTAACATTTAACAACATTTAAGGAGATATCAATTCTCATAAAAGGGGCTTCACAACTTCCTGATAAGGAGAAACAGCCTCTGATCTAGATCCAACTGAGAGACAGGAAAAAGATCCCCGGCCCTCAGCAACATTGGCAGCCCTCCGAAAGAAACAAAAACCTCCCTGAAGCCAATTCACAACAATGGAGTTATAACCACTAATCTCCAGAAAATAAGTCAAAGGATCCAGTCAACTGCATTATTTAAGAAGCTAATAAATATCCAACCGCAAGCCTATCTACAAACCAAATTACTAACTAGAAAAAATTTACGGCTTGGTGGATTTTCCATAGCCTTCCTCCGTTATCTTGTATAGTTTCCATGCATGACCTATTCGTACTTGTCTGCGAGAGTTTTTCTGCCACCATGGAACATGTAAAGTGAATCAACTACATTTTTAGCCCTCCAATCATTTGGAAGCTAAATTGAAATAAGCAAAAAGCTTGAACAACGAAAACACAAAAATGCCAGGTATTTTGTACATAACAATCAACGGGGCACCCAACTCTCGTAAGAATACGACTGAGAAACATGTTATGGAACTAAAACAGCTTAAATATGTTGGTATACGTTTCCTAACCAAAGAATCAGATGGAATCATCGTTCTTTATCATTTTTGGAAGAAGTTAAACACAATTAAGTTTTACCAAAATGAAGTATTTGTTGGGAAGGAAGCAGGTATAACACACTCAACGATCAATCAATAAAACTTTTACCACTTGAATGAATCTATCAGGAGTAATAATGAGCAAATATTAGCAGCAAACTAAATGATCACAAGTTGCCCTAATAATACACAAATCAAAAACCAATCACAAAACACAATAATTATTTAACGTGGCAAAAACTCCTTCGATGTGAAGGATAAAAACCAAGGGACCTCTCTTGGTCCAAGCAAATGAAATCCACTATCACAAATACTATCTTACAGAGATCAACAGCTACAATAATCCAGAAATCAAAGGCTCAATCTCATATAGCCACAAATTAAAGTAGAGAACTACACTAAGAGAGCAATCA
>JAOQMS010000005.1:6175873-6201389 GCA_027563885.1 Erythroxylum longipes
TCTCTCTCTTCCACTTAAAACAGTACTTCTTGATGTGCCCCAGTTTACCACAATAATTGCATTCAAGGTTCTTATACTTTGACTTTGATTTACTCCTGCTCTTGCCTCTATTACTATGATCTTGACTTTTGCTTTTACTTCTTCCTCTGCTTTCAGTAACCAAAATATCTGACTGTGATGTGGAAGTCCTCTGAGTTCGCCTTCTCACTTCTTCATTCAGAATGCCACTCTTCACATACTGCATGGTTACAATATCATCAAGAGCAGAATTTGTCAAAGATACTTTAAAGTTCTCCCAAGAATTAGGGAGTGTATTCAACAACCAAAGTCCCACAATGTCCTCATCAAATTTCACACCTATGCCGGACAACCGATAAAAGATACCTTGAAATTCATTCACATGGTCAAAAACTGAGCTCCCTTCTTTGTACTGCAAGCGTATGGCTTGTTTAAGCAAGAATAACTTGTTGTTGCCAATTTTAGAAGCATACAAAGATTCAAGCTTCTCCCACAAAGTCTTGGCATGTGTATCATTGACAATATGATTCAATACATTATCCTCAACCCATTGTCTAATAAAGTCACATACTTGTTGATGCTCAAACTCCTATTCTTCATCAGACTTAGACTCAGGCTTATTAGTACCAAATACAGGTAAATGCAACTTCTTTAAAAATAAAAGATCTTTCATCTTTCCTTTCCAAGTGTGATAGTTTGTACCATCCAAACAAATTATTTTACTCATATTTACCTCCATCATTCAAACAAGCAAAAATAGACCAAATTAACAAATTTAACTAAGCTCTGATACCAATATGTTGGGAAGGAAGCGGGTATAACATACACAACGATCAATCAAAAAATCTTTCCCCACTTGAATGAATCTATTAGGAGTAATAACGAGCAAATATTGGCAGCAAACTAAATGATCACAAACTGCCCTAATAATGCACAAATCAAAAACCAATCACAAAACACAATAATTATTTAACGTGGCAAAAACTCCTTCGACGTGAAGGATAAAAACCACGGGACCTCTCTTGGTCCAAGCAAATGAAATCCATTATCACAAATACTATCTTACAGAGATCAACAGCCACAATAATCCAGAAATCAAAGGCTCAATCTCATATAGCCACAAATTAAAGTAGAGAACTATACTAAGAGAGCAATCAAAACAAAAGCTTCTGCTTCGACAAATTTTAGAAAAGTTCTAGTTGTCCAAATCCAATCTTCACCGTTCAAAACAAAGAACAATGAGTAAGGAACATGCTAACCAAAATGCAGCCCGATCAGACAAAGAATGACAGACCAAAATCTGAATATGGTAAAGCTCGTCAGTTCTGGAAACACCTTGAGACCAGTCCAATTTTGGATCCAAAAACTCAACCTCCAGATCTCAAAACCAAATCTCCACTATTCAGAATATAGAACAATATGTCTATAAATTGTAAACAAAAAATGAGACCAATCCAATGGTGAACGACTTCCCAATTGCCGAAAATGTAAAACGGGTCAGGTGAAAAATCTCTCCTTTTGTAAAGGTTGAAGGAAGAACAAAATCTCTCTTATTTTCTCTCTCTCTCTTTTTGCAGCTGCTAATTTTTTTTTTTTTGGTTTTAATGATAATACAGAAATTAACCCTAATAGGTTAAAAAAAAGAGGACTTTAACAAATTTATGGATTTTACCACATAGAAGGAACCTAAATCCAACAGTATTTGTCTAATGAATAACTGATGCAACAGGGTAAATAGTTCGAGAATTCAGCTGGCAAAATAAAGATTATATGGCCAAAGTTTCAGTGACAAAAGATTCCAACACACCCACCCATCATATCCTAATTTGTCCCCATTCCCGAGCATTACCAAAATTATTTAACAAAACCATTAAAGACACCCTTTCGAAAGAAGATATAAAAGAGCTCTCAAGAAAAAGCAACAAGTGATATTTCATGTCTTGACACATGAGTAGGAGAGATGACAAGCATATGAAGTTATAACACAATAATGCAACAGGAAGTGCTAGAAAATAGCAACCAGCTGAACTCTTTATCTACCTCAAAATATCATGAGGGTGCATGTGCATATCTCATTTTTTGGGAGGTAAAGAATATCAATCAAGTACATTTGAGATAATTACCCGAGTATAACAGCCTGTGTCTGGTGTTCCATCCAAATTTAGTGTGTGAGCCAATGCCATAGTAAACTTATCACCAACGGCCGTGGGATATACCTCTGTATTTACATCCAAGTGTATAAACATCTCACAGTTTCGAGTCTTTTGACTGCGTGCTTCAATCCTGGAAACTGCATAAAACACTGAGAAAAATGTCTACAATGAGCAGAACAGGTTTTATCAAGACTATCTCCACGAGTTTTGCACAATAGATAGCATCGTCAAAACATAAAGACATGTCACTGATGTTCCATTTTTGTTATGTAATCTAAAAATCAATGCTTGTAAAAAATTTAGCTTTGGAAATCGAAGAATGAGAAGGAAAAAAAAACATGAAAAGACCAACTTTGGCAATAAAATATGTTGAATTACACAAATTACGAAAGAGCAAGATAAATGGCAACTGAAATATAAAGCACGTACCTTTGTCAAATTTTTTGCCATCGGGGTCCAATTTGGGGACAACGAAAATGTCATCGAACATTGCATTCGTTGTTCTTCCTGCCATGTTAACAAACCTAAAAATCACACAAAATGATGGAACAAAAATTAAGGAACCAAGCACCTAAGCACCAATTTCAATAAACTAATCGAAGTAGCAACAACAAAATCTTGCACAGGAACGCACGAGTTCCCCCAGAAAGAAAGCTCTACGCATTATTATCTTCCTAATTTACTGCCAAGTGAAGGGGCTACAAGCTATATATTATGTTGCTCACTGCAAACCAAATAAACAGGCGAAAAACTGCAATCTAAGCAAGAGAATGTGACTCTCCCAAAAATTCATAAACCGTAATTAACTAAATAGTTCTCAAAACAAACAATTAACTATCAAATTCTTCGTTAGTTCTAAAGGAGATGATTGTTTGTCTAACACAAAAATATTGCATACAACACAACTACTCTAATTGTCGCGTTCGAAAATATACATATATATTCCAACAACTATACAAAAGTAACCTATTGGCCCCACTTAATCTCTGCTATGTCAATCACATACACTAAAATTATCGACAATCATTGGATCTCTTTAAAAAAATAATGTCAAGGAGTGAGTTGTCAACTTAGTGCGGATAACCGACCTCATTCTTAAAACCAGGTAACTAAATAAATAACTATAACACTTAGTCTATCAATTAAATCATACATATAATAAGTAAATACACAATAATCCTTGGCCTAATACAATCAATTAACAAACATCTCAAAAATTTCACGAAATGATAATTACATAAATATTAATTTCAATTGCCATTTATGTTTATTCCAATATTTAACTAAATTGCCTAAGCTCATGTTAACCTAGTAGGCTTATATCTAATAGTCTGTCGACTCATCTCAACTCATCGTAAACTCTCACCAAATAGAAATGTAATTAAATATATAAATATTGGTACAGGGTGCCTCAATTTTTCAATCTCTCTTAGTTCCCCGGTACTACTCCAGTAGCTAGTCATCGACAAAGGATATCCTCGGGATTCAGGATGTTCCGGTACTTAGTCATCGACACAGGACATCTGCGAAACTCAAAATGCCTCAGTATCTGCTCCACGGACATAAACCTAGCCACCACTCACTCATATCGACTCAACTTATCAATTTAAGATTATCGAATATAGTCTATCCTAGACAAGCCACTGATTTTCAATTTTCACCAATTATTAACAACTTATTATCCACCAGTTTTTATTTAATTAACGTATTTTCCATCAACTTAACAAGCAATACATTTCAGAAAACGTAACAAAATATAATAATGAAACATCTTACACTACATTAATTATTTGATAATTAAAGTAAATATAATTTTTATATGTAATTTTTAATCATTGATTTAATTAGTTACTAATTCAAAATATAATTTATTAATAACAAAACGGTACTTAATTTTAAGAGTAAAGTCCAAGGTTATCTTTAGATCAATTTTAGACTCAACTAATTGATAACCCAAATCGAACTTGCGAACCTAGAATTTATGAAATTTTATTGGACTAATTTACCAAAAATTTCTTACCCAATTACACTTAATAATCTAACATTATTCTCTCTTCTAGTTTATTCTTAATTATAAATATAATATCCTTCCCATAATTACTAAAATACCCTTAACTAATTAAAAATCTCATTTTACCCTCATCCATTTCAATTAATACTAAAAATGCCCTTCTTGTAACTAAATTCTAGATTTACCCATCACTTTTTTGCATTCTCTATTACGTTCCTATGTACAACTTAAATTTTCAAAAGAATGTTATCATCTTCACCTTCTCCACTTCTCCCAATCCTCTTCTTTTATCATTTTTCAACCTCATTTTCTTCAGTTTTATCTCTTTTTGCAACTTCAATTATTGTTCCAATCAACCATAAAATGCAAACCAACTACAATCGTAGGATATTCAAAATCACAAAAAATGAGATAATATGACTACTGGAATTTACCTAAGTGTAAGACACTTTAAGGTTGTCAACTTCTACAACTTCCTTAAAACTTTCTACAAAACAAACAAAATAATAAAACTTATAAGGAAAGAGTTGCGTAAAAATGAAAGAGTGTGTTTTTAGACGTACTTACCAGCTAGGAGATAGAGAGAAAAGTGAAGAATACGGTGGTTCGTACGAGCTAATCCAGTTTCTAGATTCTGGTTATTTATATAAGTTTAAAGCTGCTTTTATTATCTAAACGGGCTTCACAGAGAAAGCCTGAAAGCCTCGATCTCTCTGCCCAAGCATGGATTTTTCGTGGGGGTTTTAGGGTAAAGCAACGGAGATGTAGTTGTTCACTGGCTTATACGGAGAGAACAACCGTAACAAGAATGCTTGCTTAGGAGACGGCATGAAATTTTTTTAAGCAATGTCTAGAAAATTAAAAAGAGATTTGAGATTAAAATCGGTATTAAATTATTATAAAATAATATACTAATATCTATTAATGTATACTAATAAATTTAATAGATTAAATTAAAATTAAATCTATCATAAGATATAAAATAATAATTAAAATTAAAATTGTTAAAAAAGTTGTGTTTAAAGTTTCAAATTTTCAATAGTATTTAAAAATTCATAAATTATACTTTTATCCAAATATATCTTATTTTATATTTATATAAATTACAAATTAATAATGTATGAAATTATCTTTAATCCATTATACTTTTAATGTTAAATATGTTTTAAAAAGATATTAATTAACTATTAGTAGATGTTCTTAATTTATTTATCATAATAAATACATTTTTTTTCGTAAATTGCCTTTTCAAGTTTATTATAATCAAGATCAAGCAATAGTTCTTTTTTCATTTATTTAAAAACCAACATGATCAATACAATCAATATTAAATAGATTATATATTCTTTTCTTACTAAATGCCTTGAATATATAATTGAAAATTTATAAAATCAATAATAAAAAGTTTAGTCACTTTTAAAATAAAATTCAATAAATAAAGATACATATTTTTATCCTCATATTGATACATGTATAAGCTTGTATAATTTCTTCTTTCCTTTAAAAAGAATCATAATTGTTTTGCAAATTATATACATATGTGTGTGTATATATACATACAATCTCCATCAACCTTATAAGTAGAGTCATAATCTTCAAAATAATCATGCAAGCTCTCAAAATTTATTATCTAAAATAAAATCTTATCACTTGAAAATTATTTACGTGTCACTAAGTTTTGAAGTACTTATTTATCGTTATTAACACTTTTCAAAGCTATAAATATAGTTGCAAAATTAGGAGCAATAAGATGCATAATCTTTATCTAAACTTTTTGCTTTTTTTAACCTAGACAAAAATGTAATATGATTGTGCACAAAAATTGTGATTTTGGATGCATATGTGAAGCAAGAATGGAGATATGGTCAATACAATCAATATCTTTTTAAAATGAGATTTATATAATAAGCTACATATAAAGACAAATAAATATACTCATACTTTGATTGTAACAAGTACCCAACTAATGTATAATTAGCTGCATTATCTGTACAAAAAATACATATTTTTTTTGTTTAACCTACTCAACAATTTCAAAAAATAATTCAAATAAAATATGGACACTTTTTATCATATCAAGAGCATAGAACAAATTTAATAAAAGTTATTCTAACATTACAATAAACTAAAAAAAATAACCAAAGTTTTTTGTCTTTGATCAATCTACCCATCTACCGTAATAATGCATCTTGTTGTTTTCCAACAAGACATATATATCTATAATCTACTAATACTCATTTTCTAAATCTTGAAATAAAGGCACATGAATCTCATAATAAGAAGATGTCATAAATCATTGAGTAATTGTTGTTGTAGCATCTATTGTTTCTTGAAAATATAGTGAATTTTAGGGATGACAATGAGTCAGTTCCACCAATTTTGTAAAATATTTTTAAAAAATTAAAAGTATAAAACAATATACCCAAGCTCAGGCCTACCCAAAACCTAATTCTTATAAACAAAACGATGTCGTTTTGCTTAGAATAGTTGGACCTTGAGTCAGCCTAGGCTTAGGCCTAACCTATGGTCCGATCCATTAAAAATACTTGAGTCTAGACCCATGGCCACTCATTGCCATCTCTATTGAGTTTAAAACATTTAAAGGAATATATAAATGATAAAACATATAGCTCATGCTTGTTTACATGGCAAAACAAAATCTTTATAAACCAAAACACCGTATAAACTAGTTGAAAACTGATAGTAGTTCTTGGAAGGAAATAAGAATCTATGTCAATAGCTTTCTTTTTTTCTTTATTTAATACTTGTTGTGCTTTATCATTTCTAAAAGATATATTATGAGCCCCTTTATTTTTTTTTTCTTTTTTACTTGTTACCATAAATAATTTCAATATTCTTATCTACATTAAATGATACTTTTTGCAAGAAGCAATATTACATTTAATACCAACAAAATATTCCTTCATTCTACAAATTCCTTCCCTTTAAATATTCTACTGCAAAATATATAATTATATTAGATATTTCCATCAGAAAAATAATTACATACTAGATTAAACTTACCATTAGTAGAGGACGTTAAGTTTATCAAGTATTTTTCTAACGATTCCATATTCTCCATTATAATTTCAACTTAAAAGTATAAGAAAAATAATTTTGTTTGTTTTGTAAAACAAATAAGTCACAATAATAAGTAGAACAAAAATAAGCAAAAAATGATAGGATAATGAACGAAAGAAGGTAAAAATCTGAAAATTAAAATGCCCATTTAACTTTGTCCTCACGAGTCTTGCATCTTTTGTCTTTAATTGTTAATAAGAGATGTGACTTCAATCACTGTAACCAGCAAAAGAAACAATAATAAAAACGAGGATTAACTTATGATATGTTGACACAACAAAAGTAAGTAAAATAACCTGAAGATTAAAGATAATACTGCAAAAATTCGAGACTGTGGTCCGTGAACACAACGACCAAATCAATTTCTTGATGCCCAAAAAGCTACACATGCATCTTCTTTTTGTTCTGTGATTAAGAATATTTTCAACTTAGTTTGTAGAGATCATGCACGATGCATTAATATATTAAAAAAATCCCGGAATTTTTTAATTATAAATAGAGAAGTAAGTATTGTGGAAATCCAATCCTATATATGACCTCACCTAATCCTCCAGCTATTCCAACGAGAGTGTTAAAACAAATATCACTTCAAAATAACTTCGATTTATCTCTTCTTTAACAGAGAACCCGAAGTTTCAAACTGGTAATGCCTAATACTGGCTTGTAACTATGTATTCCTGACATTGAAACTCATTACCGTGTATGCCTCACCTGTTGAAGATTTCTGTTTTGATACAGCAGGCTTCACTTTATCAGTAGTGTAATCAACCTTTGCATTATTTTGCTTCGTATGAAGTTTGGTCTTGCATTCCTGTACATTTCTTTTATCCCTTCATTAATTAATCAGTTATTTCTTTTCTACTACAGTACTACTCCCACATGACCTGATTTCTGTATAAACAAGAAGAAGGTGATGGAAGAGGTCACTATCATCCCATCAAAGTGCCTTTGGAAAAACATCTCATGGTTCTCCACTCACCTCATGGAACAGATCCAAAAGTGTCGAGCGAGCGTCACATGAACTTTATTTCTGATGTGTCTACCAGAGAGTGTTAACATACTTACTGCTTTGGATATGTCCGATATTCCCCTTGTCGTTCAGGTAGAGATTGCCATGTTGGTGACCCATTTTGGTTTCGACCAAAAAAGAGAAGCCTACGATTTAATAATAAATAATTTTAAATTTTTTGGTTCAATTTTTAATTTTTAAGTTTAATTTATTTTAAGAATTTTTGTTATTAAAAATTGATAAATATATTAATCAATTAGTCTTTTTATAAATTAATAAATACTTATAAATTAAAATAAATTAATAATTTTTTATTTAATAATTTTTTAATTAAACTTAAAATTTTTTAAAGTATAAAGACAATTTTTTAATTATATTTTTAATTATTTAATTTTATTCAACCTTTAATCTAATTTATGATAGTTTAATACCAATTGAACCTTTTAAATTTTAAATTTTTTGTATTGTCGGTTTAATTTTTAGTGAAGTATTAAAACATTAAAAATGATTGCAGTAGTTATTTTCCCATTGTCTAATTAGTAATTAATAATCTTTAATGAGAAAATAAAAAATTTGAATTTATCGTAATAATATGAGTACTTAATACTCTCTAAAAAAAACTCTCATTTGTATGCTATATTAATTTTTTGAATTCTTGCAAACCCTTTTGAGAACAAAAGCTAAATATTAACAATAATAATAACAACAATAGTATAAGAAGGTGAGAGGAGTTTTGATTGACAGAACTAGGTCACTTTCTGATTCTCTCGCTCAGAGACACAAGCGAGGTACAGAATCGGCTTCGCCTACACAATTCGTCGATATTATCTCCTCGTCGTCGTCGTTTTGATTAGGTTTGTTGTTATTGTTTTGATGGCTCGTGTTCATTCTCCCATTATATTTTTTATTCACAATTTATTAGCTAAGAATCGTCAAAGTTGTTCAAATACTGTTTTTGCTTTTCACCGTATGTTAAATTTCTTTGTTGATTCCAGATGTAGAAATTGCTTTTCTTGGTTGCGATTGAGCTAGGGCAATCTTCTTCCTGTCGCTTTTTTTTTTTCCCCTTCTTCTGGGAGTGGATTCTAAAGAACTTTAGTTGTAGGTCAATAAAGTCAAGTTTTGTGTGTTTTGAGTTGTTTTATGTAGTGGGTGTAGAAGAAAGCATATAATTTTCTAATTATGCTTCTGGGTTCTGATATGGACCTTGAATCGTTTTCCTTTTCTTGTTCGGTCGTGGTAAATATGCCTTCTTAAATTCTTCTAAATCTATTGGCTTGAAAATTATTCTTTGTTTGATTGATGTTGTTGGTTAATTGTCGTTGGATTTCATTGCCCCCCACATCCTCATCGATTTATTGTGGCTGTATACCACAATATCAACGTCACTTGCTGTCCTCAGACTGTTATGAACTTCCAATTTTCAAATTCTGCGAGCATCCTCATTTTCCTGTCATTTTTATTTGGCTAATTTGGTTTTTTATCTGGTATTTTGTCCCAAGTTCCTAGTCTTATATGGGGACTCAAATGTATGTACTTAATGCAGGGAAGTTTAGCAATTGTTGTTGAACTGTTATCTCTGAAGGGGTGGCCTAGGGTAAAAAGCTCCAAGTGAAAAATCGTTCATATTTCTGTTCTTGGTTTCTGGAACCATCCAGAACACTATGACAATCCATGCAAGATTGCGGCTGATTTCATACTCCCAGGAGCTTGTTGACGGAAAGCCACTCCTGGTGTCTTCAAATTGCTATCCCATTAAAGGTTCAAAGTTCGAGCCTGCTGGGCATGCTTTCCATTCTGCTGCACTGAAACTCCTTGGCTGCGAGGAGGAGATTACCAGTGGGGAAGATCGGAAAGTTTCTAATGACAAGGAACAGGCGTATATTCCATCATATGACTCCTATAAAAGCAAAGGTAAAAAGAAATCTGGTAGTGGGGACAAGGAACAAGATCATTATGCGTTGTTAGGTTTGGGTCATTTGAGATACCTTGCTACAGAGGAACAAATACGGAAAAGCTACCGTGAAGTTGCATTAAAGTATCACCCTGACAAACAGGCTGTGATTCTTCTTGCGGAGGAAACTGAGGCTGCAAAACAAGCCAAGAAGGATGAGATAGAGAGTCACTTTAAGGCTATTCAAGAAGCATACGAGGTTTTGATAGATCCTGTTAAGAGAAGGATTTATGACTCCTCAGATGAGTTTGATGATGAAATTCCTAGTGATTGTGCTCCTCAGGACTTCTTCAAGGTGTTTGGTCCTGCCTTTTTGAGAAATGGGCGGTGGTCAGTCAGCCAGCCAATCCCATCTTTAGGCGATGACAGCACTCCTTTAGCTGAAGTTGATAACTTCTATAACTTTTGGTATAGTTTTAAGAGCTGGAGAGAGTTCCCACATGCTGATGAGTTTGATCTTGAACAAGCTGAATCTCGTGATCATAGGAGGTGGATGGAAAGACAGAACACAAAACTGACAGAAAAAGCTAGGAAGGAAGAGTATGCTAGGATACGTACACTTGTTGACAATGCATACAAAAGAGATCCAAGAATATTGAGGAGGAAAGAAGAAGAGAAAGCTGAGAAACAAAGAAAGAAGGAAGCTAAGTTTTTGGCAAAGAAGTTGCAGGAGGAAGAAGCTGCAAGAGCTGCTGAAGAGGAGAGACATAGGAAAGAAGAAGAGGAAAAACGTGCTGCTGAAGCTGCTTTGCAGCAAAAGAAAGTTAGAGAGAAAGAGAAGAAACTTCTCCGCAAAGAGCGGACTCGTCTTCGAACACTATCAGTTCCTGTGTTATCCAAGCATTTGTTTGATCTTCATGAGGATGATGTGGAGAAACTCTGCATGACGTTGGATACTGAGCAACTTAGGAGTATTTGTGATAAGATAGAAGGAAAAGAAGTAGTAGATCAAGCAAAAGTTCTTAGGAATGCGTGTGATTGTGATCATATTTCAGGGAGCAACCAAGAACATCAAGAACATGAGAGGACCAAGGTAAAACAGAACGGGTTGGTGCAGTCAAATGGAAGTGTCTCAGTTAGCGGTTCTGGAAAGAAAGAGAGGCCATGGGGCAGGGAGGAAATTGAGCTTTTGAGGAAAGGAATGCAAAAGTATCCAAAAGGAACATCTCGTAGATGGGAGGTTATTTCAGACTACATTGGTACTGAAAGATCTGTTGAAGAAATTTTAAAGGCAACCAAAACTGTGCTCCTTCAAAAGCCTGATAGTGCGAAAGCTTTTGATTCGTTTCTTGAGAAGAGGAAACCCAGTCAAGAGATTGCATCTCCACTTTCAACAAGAGAGGAAATCCAAGGAGAACCAACTCATCGGGGGGCTGAAGGCAGTGTTTTGAAGGTGGATAAGTCGGAAGACTCTTCAGGTAAAACTCCAAATAAAAATGCTGACGATGCGGCTACTAATTCAAGTTCTGAGCAAGATGTATGGTCTGCTGTGCAAGAGAAAGCACTTGTTCAGGCACTAAAAACCTTTCCCAAGGAAACCAGTCAACGTTGGGAGAGGGTTGCTGCAGCTGTTCCTGGGAAGACTGTTAACCAGTGCAAGAAAAAGTTTGCTTTGCTTAAGGAGAACTTTCGGAACAAGAAAAGTGCGGTTTAGTCTGTTGGATTGCCTACCTATCATAGATTTGGCAAGGGTGGTATTTATGTTTTTAGGCCAATTTACATTCTTTTTCCCCTCTCAAGAAGCAATGGCGGGAGCAGTATGTGAGAAGAGATTTATGTAGCTAGTTGGATGAGTAAATTTACAAGGCCTCCTGATTTGGAGGTTAAATTGAAGCGTTTTGGAAGGAATATACGTAGGATACTTTCTCGGATCATGTTTTATGTTGTGGAGCTTTTGCCATACTAGGAACTACAAATGACTTGGAATATGACAGCTGATATTTCTTTTGTACGAGAAAGCAAAGTGAAAAGTGCTATAATTATTACTTTTACAGTTTACTCCTGGGATTTTGAGGCATGAAACAATGTACATCTGGAAACTCACTGAACGTACTACTAAGTTTGCACTTGACTATAATTATTTTTTAAAAAGTAAAAAAGAGATTTTTATTATAGTTAAAACTATATTTACGTTACAAGAATTTCAAGGCATTTAGCTTACCATCATATTTATAATATGATCAAATAACTCTTTAATTAAGGTAGTATAATTGTCTATAATATAGACAACAAAAAGAATCACTAAAAACACCACTTATATTTCATTTTCATGGAAAGAGTGAGTTGAATATTGCATGCTAAGATAAGCTTTCTTTTATAAGTTTGGGACTATAATTAATTACTAAGCCTTTTAGTTTTAGTTTTAGTTTTTTGTCTTTCTTACAAAAATTATCAGGTTGTTAATATTAGTGTAGTTATATTTTTATTATTGATGATAAAATTTGAAGGTAATTTATTTTCATTTAATTAAATTTATTTTAACCTCTTATATAATATTTATTAATAAATTATCAATAAAATTGTTTTATTTTTAAATTTAAATATATTTTAATTATTTAATAAAATTTTATTTGAAATTTATATATTTTGAAGATATTCTAAATTTAATTATATTTATTAATAATATTTAATTTAATTATACAAATTAAATTAAATTAAATTATTAATAATTTTTATTAATAATTAATTAAATCAATTAAATATATAATATTAAATTAAATTATTCGTAATTCTTATTGATAATTAATATATTAAATAACTAAATAATATATATTTAGTTAATACTAAACTAAATTATAAAAACAAAAACAAAAAATCATTTTTTTTAGTTTTTTATAAATTTTTAAAATAGAAAGAAAACAAAATTAAAAGCATAAATAAAAAACTTAAATAAGCCGATTTTCTACTAAATTTTAAAATAAAAATATAAACAAAGACAAATAAACTTAGCAATTTTAGCTCAACCTAGCTCGGTGTCAAAACAATTCAGCCCAATTGGGCCATGTGTTAAGCTCGAGTCAGGCCAACTCTTGATCTGACCGAAATAACAAAAACGATATCATCCTGTAAAATTTTTTATAAAAAAATTAATGATAGATCAGGCTAATCCGCGAGCTATCCAATGAAAGGTCGGGTGCAAACAAGACCCTAATAATTAACTATAGTCAAATGCAAACTTAGTAGTACACTCAGTAATTATTAGGCGATGCTTTATGATTACGATGTTTTATGTTAAGGGTAGTTATTACGTTTTTGGTTAATCAAACTCCGTCAATCCATAAGTCTCCACGCATTGCCATTATAACTTGGTTATCAAAATATTTTCTTTCAGAATAATTACACTATTTTTATCTTCTTATTCAAAATTGCAGCACAATGGTTTACTTGGTATTCTTTTATGAGTAAAAATGTTTCAACATGTATTAAACTTTTAAAATAAACATTTTAAAACAATTTTTAATTCTTCAAATTGTTTATTTTTTGTTTGTATTAAATATGAAAATAATTCTTGCAAGTTATTATATTAAATACATATATATTTGAGTAAACATAATTCTGGACAAAGAGGGAGCCAACAAATATTAATCCTATTTCCTTCAATATTTATCTTGTAAAATATAATCAATAGAATTATATCAGAGAATAAAGTACCATTAAATTTAAAATAAATTATTTTGAATATTATAATTTTTAATAAATTATTAAATATATTATAATTTATTTTAAACATTAAATATCACAAATATTATGTTTATTCTAATATTTATTTTGTTACTAATAACAATTAATACAGTATAAGATACAAACTTCTTTTATAATTTAAAAAATTTTAAACAAATTCTTTAACCCAACTAAAAATATTTAGTTTTGAGTTTCTCTTAAATCATTTAGCTTAGGGTTTTCATGTAAAAAGCTACATGTCGGTTTTGAATATTTGACGTGCGTATAATTGATGGCTCTCTTTCAACCTTCGCAAAATGGGGAGCCTTGTACATTGAGGTTTGCGCTTATTCTTTTGATTTTTTAATCATTATGTGCATTAAGGTATCTTAGAAGAAAGTAACTCCAAAGCATATTTGTCTCCTTTACTATATATCGTAGAAAACATTTATTGTTTTTGTTTTTGTATTTTGCAGTCGTTTTACCTCTTTCTGGGATAATGTTATGGTTATTTATCATTATAAATTTATAAATTTAAGGTTAAGGTTAAGGTTAAAACTTGTAAAGCAAGTTCAATTATTAGAAACTCTCATCTTCCAACAGTGCTTTTTAAACTAAGTTGTTGTAGTTGAAAAATGGGTCTCCCCAACATTGGGTTGTTGCCTCCTAAGTGTGTAACTTTTTCTTAGTACTAAATAGAGAGGGAATTGATACTTTTTAATGTTAAGAGGTTTCATACGTACTTGGGATTTAGGAGAATCTTACTTATTCGCGTGGATTCTTTGAGTTGTATAATAATTTTTTGTTCATTCTAATTTCATTTCCTTTATTTGATTTGTTTATTTTGTGTTTCTCTATAATTCATGTTAGTTGACTATACATGTGCTTTTCGTTTCCTTGAAAATTTAGCATAGTAAGAAAAGAATCTTTTCTTTAGTTCTAGATGATTGCTACTTGTTCTATCATGTTAATGAATATGAAGATCAATCATTTATTTCTTTGAAGAATGTTGTGGAATCATGGTCTATTAATGCTTTTTATGTTTTGGATGACAAATGGTTGTTCTACTACTTGTTTTGAATAGAGATATTCTAAAATAATAGTCTACTATTGAGAATAATAATATTGATCCAGTTTAAATTCTACAAATATGATATTCTGAATTAATAGTATATAACATCATTACTAAGTGATCGTAGAATGTATTTACACCTTTGTAGAAGATTAATTTCTTCATTATGGGTGTAATAGTTATATATGGGGATATGGATATGATAATGTGTTTTTATCCAAGCTTTATGTGTCACCTCAATTATTTTTTTCATGAATTACAAATATTTATTATCCACATATAATGCTTGAAAAACACTTAATTATACCATATTTTCTAGTTCCTTGTATTAATGGAATCCATAACGATTATGGTAATTATGGTCACAACATTTATTACTAGGACATATATCACCTAAATTCATAAGTATTGTCTTATTGTTGTTGTTTTTCTTTTTTAAGTGCAATTGTGAAATCATATTCTGCTGAGATTAATTGCTATATTAAGCTAGCTAAGGTACCATCCATATTGATTTTGCTTTTATCATTACCTATAAGATTTTGTTAAGTTTTTATTTATGTTCAAAAGCTTGTTTATTATTTGATTACATATAACTTAACTTATTATTATTATTTTTAATTAAACACTTTAATGCTTAGAATGGTTTATTTTTAAAATAATCTTTTTAAAGATTAGTTTAAGTTTTAATTAAACATTATATTACTTATTTCTATCTTTTCTACCTTTTTTATTTAATAGACATTAAAGTTGATTTTCAATTTTGGAGTAGTGGAACCTTTAAATTTACCCCTAACATGTGCTATGAAAGAGGAAAAAATGCGCAACTTTAGGATGGATATGAATCATTTGATCATAATACAGTTCATATATACAACAAGGGATTTGGACCATGAAGATACTCCAAAATTCAATTATAAATTTCTTCACGAGTCTTTGAAGGATGACATAAGAGATCTAAAAAGTGAGTTGCATATCACAAATATAATTGAAAATAATGATTCTGGGATTACGGAGGTTTTTTATGGACATTGTTAAATAGTCCTTATTGAGAAATAACGAAGAATGCTTGGGAGAGGTGAACAAGTTGGTTGTGTTACTAGAGTGGGAGAATGACATGTTTATTTTTTTATGAGATTTATATAGATAAAAATGATTCAAATGATCCAATATATATGGATGAAAAAAAAGCACTTAGCACTTTGACGATTCTAGTTCATTTAACTTTAACACATATTCAATGAGGTGGTCAGTGAAGAGGCTACTAAAGAAATTAAAAGGTTTCTTTATAATACCACACAAAATATTCCAACATATAATAATGCATAAATGTAGAGAAATTTATCATATGAAGATTTAGATGAGTTTAGAAGCATGTACTATAGTTCGAGTAAAGAAGGAAGAACAAGGTTTAAGTTTACAAAATTTAGAGTGAATACTGATATGATCAGGCTAATTGATTTAAACGTTGGTATGCTATTTAATTTAGTTAAGCATTTATACAATTTCTAATCAAATACGTTAATATTAGACTATTTTCATATGAAGAATAAGAAATCTAAAGTGCTTGATGTTTGAAAAGAGGGTTATGAGTAAAGAATATATGGTATTGCACGTTAAATCAAAACATATCAATCCATCAATGAGTGTGATCAAAAAATACTGGAATAAAAAATGGAAGGAGATCTGGGTTATAAAGCAACACCTTACATTTTCTCGATATAACCCTACATGAGATATTAATGGGCCTAAGGGTGAAATCTTAAAAGGTTTCAATATTGATAAATGACAAGGCATATAAGGCAAAAAACTTTGTATTACAGCTATTGACGGGTGAGACACGTGATCAAGCTTAAGAAATTGAGGAATTATAGATTAACTAAATTGAAATTAATCATGAGTAGTTTTTTCTTTATAATCAAGTATCTAAAAAAATTATTTCATTATATGTAAATATGTTTGGATGCTTGTAAATAGCTCTTTACGGTGACCATCATATATGTAATTGATTGTTAGTTGAAGGGAAAACATGAAGGGCAATTGCTATCAGCCATTGATTTATATACAAATATAATATGTTCTCAATCATATAGGTTGTAATTAAAATTGAAAATAAAGTTTTATGGAAATGGTTTTTTAGATTTTTATAGTATAAGAATTATAAATGGAGTTTCATTTCTAACCAACAAAAGGTAAATTTTTACTTTATCTTATTATATGAGGATTCATTTTATATTTTCTCTTGTTAACTTTCATATATTCTTTTATAGATATATCCATTGTAGCTTTGGTCATAGAATAATTGAGATAATCTATTGGAGATATCCATTAATAATATGATCATAAAATAATTAAGACAATCCTATTATGACCACATTAGTATAATTCATATATAACTAAGAAAAATGTATATATGCAGAGTCAAAGTTAGGATTAAAACTTGAGGAGAAAAACATGTTACTAAACCATTAAATATCCTTAAAGTAATGATAACCAAATGATGAAACACCTAATCTAAACCTATGCAATCACAATGATTAAGAAGGAAAAAAGCAAGCCAAATGATTATAAACAATAAAAACACGTCACTAACTCCAAGAAGTATCTAATAACAATTCCGAAAGTGGTATATGATCATAGAAATAATGCTGGTAGAATTTACAGGCCCTAGGTTATGTAACCAAGAAAAATATAAACATGAAAAATCAAGGTTAAGGTTATAACCTTAAACCTATTATCATCATATTCCAAAATAGCAACATTGTTAAAAAATGAAAAGACCTAAGAGCCAAGAAAAATTTATACACTTACGAGGTAGCAATAGAATGTTATGGAGACCCATTCTTTAGCTTAAACAACTTGGTTCAAAAACTAATATTGGATTCGAAAGATATTAGCTTTTGAAAAATAAATAAAAAACTAACAAAAGGCAGTGGTTCCTAATAGTTGAACTTGCTTTATAAGTTATTCACGTCAAGCATTTGATGAGAGCAAAATCATTTTCTCTATAGGTTGTCATTATGTAATATTTATAGTCTAGAAGCAACCATAACACCATCTACTAAAAAAGACTTCAAATGATAATGAAATTAATAAAAATTTTAATCCTAGTCCTAATCCTAACCTTAAATTTATAAATTTATAATGATGACTAACCTTAACCTTAAAAAAGGTAAAGTAGTTACAAGATATAAAACAATGATAGATGTGTTCTAAAGTATAGAGTAGAGGAGAATATGCTTTAAAGTTACTTTGTTTTAAGATACCCTAACACATAAAATGAATTCACCATATAAAGATTTATATTCTTTAACTAGTTTTTAAACTCATATTTTGGAAAACTTTATAATCATAACTTCCTACAATTAAACCAACTCAGCCAATAACCTAAAGAAGCATAACTAGCCAACAAGATTTAAAAAATATGAAAGTTTTATAAAGATTCAAAATCCAAAGATTCAAAATTTCAAAGATTCAAAACTCAAAAGTAACTTTTACAGAGAAATCCCAAAATAAATGTTTTTAGTTGGCTTTTCTTTTAAAAAGAATAAGTTATCATTTGGTTTCTAGTTAGGTAATTTAGATTCGAGAGAGTGATGCATTTTTGATCTAGGTTGATTTATGATATTGTTAAGATGGTACATAAGCAAAAATTCATTAGATAGGAGGAAATAAAGCTTATCTTTTTTCATAGTTATCCTAGATATGCTTTTAAACAACTTTATTACATTCATTAGAGTTGTAGTAGAGTGTGGGTTAGCTGCCGAAAGTAAGAGGTCATTAACAAAAGACAAAATGTATATCTTTAGCTTATTGCATTTCTTATGATATTTGAATTTTCTCTCTGTATTGATTGTGTTCCCCCTTTGAATGTTTAGGTGGGGATTCATAGAGAGTCTCCCTGTCTTATTCCTTTCTCGCTTTGAATTTTTTGGGGGGGGATTCCATTGATGAGAATGTTATAAGACACTGAACAAATACATTATCGTATCTAGTTAATAAAATTAGTAGGAAAACCCAATGCCTTTAAGATATAAATGATAAAACTCCAATTAAGGTTGTCAAAAGCCTTTTAAAAGTTGACTTTGATTGCACAACTCTTAGGAGACCTCTTCCTTCCATAATTCTTAAACATATAATATTCCTTCCTTCAATAAAAGCTCCTTATGATCCACCAATTAGTGATTTTATAGTTTGTTTGGGTCTATTAGGCAACATTTTAGAAAGACTTTATATATGAAATTATATCACGAGGTAAGTATGAAGTCTTTAAAGGAACTGTTATCAGTTTCATAGGAATAAGAGTAACAAATGTCTTGTTAACCTCCCTTAGTATTTTCCCCTATCGAAAAAACTTAGGACTGCCCTGGTGAATGTATCATTGACTAGATGCCAAGATTTTTGGTAGAATAGCTGAAAAATACTTTCTTCATGTCTACTAATGTGAAGGGGACAATTAGATTATTGAAAGTCTCTTATGAGATTGTATTTGATAAGAAGGATTTGAGCAAATTGGTTGATAATAGAGACTGGTCTTGAGTGCTTATAAACTTCAAGAAGTGGCTAAATGTAGCTCTTTAAAGTGCTTCCTGGGAAGTGATTGTGGTTCCATTAGCTATTTGGATAGAGGAAATTTTATTCTTGTTCTTTCTGGTTAGCACTGAGTTAAGAAAGAAGGGTGTGTTTTTGTCTCAATTGGAGAAACACTGAATCCTTGATCTTTTCCTAGTCAAGGAATAGTGGACTTTAAAAGCCCTTATGTGATTCGTTAAAGCATATTTTGCATCAACCTTTAATGAGTTATTCATAAGATCTAAGTATAGGAGGTTCATTATTTTATCCAGCTTACTTTTTGTTTCCTAGGTGGTTGCATTAAGTTTTATGTTTCTAACTCGATTAAGGCACTTGATTTCCTTCTTTGTTCACTGTAACTTATCATTGCAGACAAAAGGAGAACCTCTAATATATGTATTTAATCTTCTCCTTACTGCTTCCTTAAAACCCTCCTCTAATAAGAGATAATCGTTGAATCTTAGGGGATGGTGTAAGGTTCTAGCTTCTTCTAACTTTGGGATAGATATAGGAGAGTGATTAGAGAAGTACAAATCACTAAATACAACTTTAGAATTTGGGAACAAGGATAGCCATTAGGAGTCAACCATAGTCCTGTCCAATTTTTCATTAGAAACCAATTTCCTTACTGCTTATTACTCCAAGTAAAGAGATTCCTTTGAACTTTAGGTCCACCAATTCAATATCATTGATACGTTTTGCCAAATCATCCTTGAAATTATATATTTATGCATTTCCTTGTGCTTCCATGGGGGAAAGTGCTATTGAAGTCTCCCATTACTAACTAGGGATAATTAATGTTGGTTTGGATCTTATGAAACATGTTCCGTAAGTCATTTCTCTAGAAAGCATGGTTAGAAGCATAATGGAGACATTGATAGTTATACTATTAAGCATAAGGAGCTCTAGGGGGGATAAGTTAGTCAGAGATCATAGAGCTTAAAATCCTTATTGATTGCTAATCGTATGCCACAATGGTTCTGCCGTAGTGATGGTTCTAGTAATTGATGATGATGGTATAATTACATTTTAAAAAGTCCAATACTTTGAGATTTTGTGCTCTCAATTTGATTTCCATAAAACCCATTAAGGAGGGTCTTATGGCATATATATGATTCCTTAGTAGTAGCTATTTGTGATGCTTATTAATCCCCCTAACATTTCAATATAAGAAATTCATTTATTGGTCTTTTTAGAGCTGGGGCTCCTATTTCTCATGTTGGACTTTCTCCTTGCAACAGGTATAAGGTCATTTAGTGAAACTTACTCCTTAATTGTATACGAAGTAGGGCACAGGTTTATTACCTATTGTGCTCTTATCTCATCTTTATGATGCTGATCCAACAAAGCCTCTTGGGAGGTTTGATATAACATTACATTTATAAGGGTAGAGGTAGTACCAAAATTTAAGCAATTTCCATTATTTTTCCCCTTCTTCCACCATAATATTGTGCTCCTTTTTAGTGTTGTCCTCCTCTTTTGTCAATTTTAGAGTCATTTAAATTGTTGAGATTCATTAGTTCCCTATAGGTACCTATTTTGAACACTTTACTTTTCAGTGATGAATTGGGTCTCCATTGATAGGTAACTTGTATGAAGTCTTCATACAGATGTCCCTGGTTGTTTAGTCTCATTATTGAGAAACAATCTGGAAGGGATTGTGTAGCTTCTGTTAGGACACAGTTGATTCTCCTAAGTGCGGTAGCTAGCTCATCTATTCTTATCGATTTTTCGATGAAATTAAAAATATGGCTTAAACCCTGAGTGGTCATGTATTCAAGAGGAATGACATGTTTGTTTATCCATAATGGTATTCTTCTATTGGTCTGTTTTAGAATAACTTAGACCAGAGTCCAGAACTCTTTGTGCATCAACTTCAAAGGCAAACTTGAAAATGAAGTTGTCTTCATCTAAAATCCGGACATCCACTAATCCAAAAAATTTTCATATTTTGCAAGCCTAGGCATAAATTGGAGAGAATGTTGGCCTTTTATCCACGAAAATTCTGACTAAGGAAAATTTCCATTTAGCCATTCCATCCTAAAGGACCTGTATCGGGCGACCAATAACCTTTTGCCCATTTTTTCTTTAGGTGGGAGAAACTAGAGTATGTTGGATCCTTAAGAGTTGTTCAAGACTTGACACCAAGTTTTCCTTTTTTTTTTTTCAATTTTGAGCTGTAGTTACTGCTTGACCAACACAGGGGGGTATGGATTTATGTTTTGGTTATTGGGAGGTCGGGTATTTGTGGCAGGACTTAAAGATCTTTATGGATCTAATGGAGAAGGTTGAGGAGATGAGTTAGGGAGTGGGGGAAATAGAGGAAATGAATTTAGTGTTTTGGTTGGAGCTAGGGTGGGATTTTGGATCATTTTGCCCAAATGGAAGTAAAAAAGACCTGGATGGTTGCATGGTTTTCTTACCTTTACTAAAAACAATAAAGGAAGTGAATAGAATGTGAAAGGCCGGGGTGAAGGGATTAAGGATGATGGAGTAGTAACAAAGAAAGGATTGTAAGTGTACATGAATGAGAAGAGTTTAGGACAAAGGATGATGAAAACCATGCATGGACTACCAGCTGAACAAGAGAGAAGCAAGAGCTTCCTTTCTCTACCATTTCTCATGAAGCGCACCATTAATAACATATTAGGTTTGCACGATGAGCTTTGCATGAATACTTGAAGTTATCATAGATTGCACAAATTATTTACATAGGAAATGTCCAACACCATAGCCAAGGTATGATATGATATTATGTTGAAAACACACTCTAAATTATTTTTGAGAAGGACGTTTAATTGATAAATAAGTATTCTCTAAAGCCTCTCAATTTAACAGTTACTTAATAGTTTATTCAATATGCATCAAAAGATAATAGGTATAATCTAAATTATAGTCGTGACCAATCTAAGTATTGCGCTGTAACTTCTTAGTTACCAAATATTTATGGACTCCTATTATTTAATATGAACCTCGATTGACTGATCTTTCTGATTGGATAGTCCACACTTCTTTATAATTAGGTCATACTCAGGCATTGAAGATCTCAAAGGTGGTGCAATGACAACGACTTCAATTGACATTTGTTTCAGAAGTTGAAGACAAATATGGCATCTAATTGCATACACGAAAACAACAATACCAAGTATAATGGATCTTGGATACCATAGTTTGAAGAGATTTTTGAGCATTCTTGGTCTTCTAAGAATCTCCAAACTCAAGAAAAAAAAAATCAAAACATATGTCTCAAGTTCAATATATAGAATTTCAGCATTTAAGAGTTATGATTCTATATAGATACTTCTGCGTTTGATAACACAGACAGAATTAGGTCTATGAAAGGAAAGAAAGAATGTCTGCCAATAGATTTTACCAGCCGAACTTTTGGTTCTGAACTTCTTATGTGAATTATCATGTTAAGTTCTCAATATAACAAAGTAAACCAAAAAAAAAAAGTGAAGTTGACCATATGAATATTTATTCACCACTGCATGTCTTCATGAAGAGTGTTAAGTGCAAAACCTTTCTGAAACACAAGTCATGATCTGAAGGACAGGAAATGGGTTCTACGAAGATGCTTATGATAAATGCAGTATAGAACACTCGGACAAAGGATGTCTTGAATAAGTTATACATTACCATATACTCATAAACACCAGTTTCGGCCGTTAGGGGAAAGAAGAAACACAAAGCAAATGTCAACTTCAATGGTCTTTTTAATTGTTTTAATCAAATCCACACAACCAGCTTAACACAAGGTGTAGATCCCCTGTCAATAGCTGTGGGAACGTCCCTGTTCTGTTTGTATCAAGGAATCGATTGCCACTAAGAAAACCTTCTTGGACTAGTCAACTTTGTAATTATCGGTCTCGGACTTCTCGTATGTTCAGGTAACAGTTGGGTACAGACAATATGTACTAGCGCATAGGTATTGACAACTCAAGGCAAAATCCAATATAAATTTTCCGCTGCAATGACGAAAATTGCCAGCTGCATCTGCAAATGTTGGAATATGCACTCTAAATTAACATCCTGAGGTTCCTTTCCGACTATATCATCATAAAACTTTCTTTTACAGGTTCAACATCAATAGCAGTAGAATTTGTTTCTAGGATTTTCTTCAGTTCATCTACTGTATGAACATCTCCAAGTAAACTGTATGAACATCTCCAAGTAAACGTGATAACATATCCCATCAAACAGATACAATTTCACAAGCTTCCTCCCATCTGATCACATAGCTATATTTACCGTGGAAAGATACTATTCTATTAGTGGCACGGCCCTAGCCTTGGACTTACTATATTGAGAGCTAAGGCGGTTTTCTGAACTCTTTTTCAAAACTTGGCATATCATAATCTGATATGCTCTTTTAGGAAGAACAGCCACAGTGAGAATCCAGAGTGACATATTCCCAATAAGCATATCATGTCCACAGAAGCACAAAGAGTAGTGGTGATCCAAGACTCATCAAGGGATGTTTGTCCCAGCGCCATCAAATGGATAATTGGAGGTTTTTCACTTAAGCCTGGAGATGTTCTCACTCTCGTTGGAATTGTTCACCAGGTTAATAACCCTAGTACGTTATCTCACATCGCAGGCCAAAACCTGCACAAGAAGTAGCTTTCTCTTTTTTCTTTTATGTTCGTGTGTATAATATATGAAATGATAATGTAGACTTGATCGACTGGTTCAAAATTATTTAATGTTAACTAGCTAAAACCACTAGAACAGATAGAAAAGTATACATTCAACCATCAAAGAGTTGTCTTCATATTTCATATTTTTGTTATTTTAGTTGATGGTTAAAATCTTTGCAGTGGGATACAAAGTTAAGGTGGATGCGAGTTCAATGTTTGGGGTAAACCAGAAATTCATATCAGAAGAAATTGCTAAGAAGACAAAAGAATACTCTAACAATGCAGAGATAACGAGTATTTCAAAGCTGTGTGAATCAAAGCAGGTGAGGGCAAGTAACTTCAGACCAGATATATGTGCAAATACTTTTCTTAGTAGCATCATGAGAATTCATTATCTTACAGCTCCTCAATATTAGAAGATAAGTAAAATAACAATAACTCTAGCTAGGTCAGAAAAACCAAACTTCATGCAGTTCTATGGGCGTCATTTTGAAAACAGAAATATGTCCATTTAGATCTTAATTTGTCACAATCAGGTTCTTAAACACATATATGAACAAGTTCCATCAACTTGGCTAGACGACCAAGATAAGCATTCTAGACATAAAATCACCATAGTTGAGTAACTTAACTGTAAACAGGTTTACTTTTGGGTTCCTCGAAAGGAAGAAGTCGCTTTAGTTATTAGGGAGTTTGATGGGTTACAACTTTTGAGTTGTTACTTACTATGGAATTTATCATCTGTTTTAGTCACATGGTTGGTGAAATCACTTTCATGTTTGAATTCCTCAGATTGAGTTCCATATAAAGGTGCATGCAGGGGCTAGTGCAAAGGGGGTTGCTCTAAAAGCTATAAAAAATTTGAAGGCTACTTGGGTAATACTTGACAGGTTGGTTTATATTTCAATTCTTGATCGTTTCGAGTGAATTTCAACCATAAGATATGATCTGTTTCTGTGCCTGCTATGTTAGACAAGTTTATGCTGTAGTTATATATTTCTGCATTACAAAATTGGAGAAAATTTTAATAAAAATTTAATCTTCTGTATAGTAACGTTAGGTTTGGTTACTGTCTCCGTCGGTAGAGACAGATAACAAAACACAAAAATTCTATGTCTCACAGTGTTTGGTTACTAATTCTATTTATTTTTGTTCTAACTCCAGATGACAAGAACAGAAATTTTTTTTCCTTCCAAAACCGTGGGACAAGATTTCTTGTCCCTGTCACAGAAACAAAACACATAAAAGTTGGACAAAAATACTTCCCACGACTAATAGAAAGCAAGTCCATTTTATTTACTAAATTTATTTTATTTATATTTTTCTTATTTTAATTTAATAATTTAATA
>JAOQMS010000005.1:6217826-6233323 GCA_027563885.1 Erythroxylum longipes
TGTTTTTGCGCTATACGTCCAATTATGATTGCTTGAACCATCGAAAGAAGGAAATTTTGCTTTTAATATAGTGTGTAGGGATCATCTAGTGATGCATCTCTAGATTAACAATCGGAATTGTCATCGAATATTTACTTATTCTCGTATCATGTGCAATGGGAGACCGAGGTTAAGATTGAAGCTACTGCATAAAACCATACTTTTGGAACGTCTCTTGAAGCTCATTCATCTTCTGACCTTGCTTTAGCTGCATCTCCTAAAACATAGATTCAGCTTCCATCACCTTTGTTTCCATTACTTTCATTCGATTGCCAATTCTTCAACTCCTTTTTTAGTTCAAGGGCAAGAAGCAAGAGACATGAGAGGAGAGACAAAATTTGTTAATAAACTTGATGGTTATTCTTGGGATGATCATAATTAACATTGATTAAATTAACGCCACATATTATAAACTTTTTGTAAATGGTCACGATAACCTTATAATTTGGTATCAGTAACGAATGCAAACAAATAATATCTGAGCATTCTCTAATGACAAGCTTGGCATCAACTCTCTGCTGGCACTTTATCCCGTAACAACATTCATATGCCTCGGCCCAAGGAGTAATCGTGAACTTAAACAAGAAAGACATTTGCATGATATTTTTCTTTCTAAAAGAAAAGTCAAATAGTTCAACTCCAGAGTGCAAGATCCGGGAACTGAAAGTTTGTCCTGCCTCCTGAAGAATGTTTTATCTCTTTCAAAATCTTAATATCAAACCTCAAGACTCCCTCCACACCCAAAGAAAGAAAGAAGGAATGAAGAAAGTGAAAAACAAATGAAAACCATCAAACAACTAAAGGCTGTTAGTTCGAATTCATATTTGTTCAACAACATTAAGAAAAGAAACATAAAGCATTTTAATGTTCTTCCCTGAGTTCGATGCTCACATACAAACATTCACGATGGGGCAAGGTAAAAGCCTGCAAATAAAGTAAATTTGCCAAAAGCTTAGGATGCCAGTCTCACCTAGCCCGCTTTTCTGATCCAACAGAAAAACAGACCCACATCTCGCTAGTAAATTGAACAATCAACATATGAATGAAGCAACAACAGAAATTTTTGTACTTGATAAGTGGTTGATATTCAAGGGAGCTCAGTCATTTGACAAACAGCAGGCATATTATTCCATGAACAAGAACCGAGCCCCCATCCTTGATTTGATGTAGAAGCTCCAGAAGCCATCTGTTTATAGTCATTGCTCAAATCATCCCCAAGAAGAGTTACTATAGCATCAGTCATGGTCACTTGGTCCTTAATGTGAACAGTATTCTGCTCAAACCATTCTGAATTAAGAAGTCCTTCAGGATCAGAAATATCCAACTGACCATTGGTTTCTTTTTCTCTATCTGGGGTCCGAATTTCAACTGGTTCTGATTTTATATAATACCCTACAGAAGACTCAAGCTTAAAATAATCAACTCCAATTCCAGTCCAGGTAATGCATGCAGAATCAAGCCTGGTTATGAACAACTAGCAGTGGAACTTTATGCAAGCAAATCCTAGACTAGATTTCCTAGGATACATCCAATATAAATAGAAAGCAAAACACACATATCAAATAGAAAGCCATAAAGAGGTGTGCTGTCTCTCTAAAATTGTTAAAAGTTCAGGAAATATGCCTTTATCAATTTGGAGATGGAGATTTTCTGAAATGCTTCATACACAACGAAAAGAATCAACCTTGACAAGTCTTACGAGGGATATGCTCACCTGTGAAGGTCTCACCAGGTGGATGTTCATCCAGAGAACTTCCACTGGCACTGATTGGAGTACATTCATTGAAAAGTGAAGATGAATTGTGACCCAATGGAGAAAGGGTGTCTCCATAATCTTCCCATTCTGTCTCACCAACATTCAGGGCAGAACTGTCAGCAATGTCACCAGGAGTAACAGAAGATGAATTTGAACTCTTGTCTGATGATTGATTCTTTCCACTGTTGAGATTTTTTGCCTCATGGAGTAAAGCATCTAATAGCCCACTGTTGCGTGGTGATGGACAATTGGACTCGACTAATCCAGCAGGTGGAGACTGGATAAAAGTATCAACAGATTCAAGCAAAGGATGTGGGGAAGATGTCCCCCAGCTACCTAAATCAGTTTCTGGATATTGGAGTGAAGGGAGCTCCAACTTCATAGCCCCAGGCTTTGAAGTGGAGAGTTCGTGACCAGAAAGGCAAAGGCCATCTGGATTCTCATTGAATGATTCTGAATTTTTTACAGTAGGATCAGGATCAAATGGAAAAGACAAACTGCAGGAACGAGAGATCCTATCACAAGTGCCCTCCTGAAACTGGTCAAATGAAGGGAACTCACTTTTCACATTGCTTCCGTAACTAGGTAATAAGGTCACTGTTTCTCGAAGACGCTTTTGACGATGAGTTGTAGGTGACAAGAAACTACCATACTGAGAAGAACCAAGGCCTTTCATAAGCATGCTACTCACAGCAGTATCAGGTAGTTCAGCTGCATAAGGTATGATGCCTTGCTTGGACTTTAGACTGTCAAAAATGACATCAGGTATATCATAACTACTGGTCTGCAAGAGGTCACAATGACCTTGATCCCCACCATCTATTCCACTAAAGTTCAGGCCTTGCTGATTTTCATGCATTGCTTGAAAAGATACTTCAGGAGGGTACAACGGGAGGCCAGCCCGTTGGCGTCTCTTAATTCGGGTATTCCAGTAATTCTTTATCTCATTGTCTGTACGACCAGGCAACTGAGAAGAGTAGAATAAGAAAGAAAACAAAGCTTGAGATGTGGCAAACAATCGTCTTCCAGAAAACAAACTCAAAAATAGTAATCAAAAACAGTAAAGCAATTTCACAAGCAAAACAGGATGACTCTTATATTTATGACATTGAGATAAGTTTATTCCAAAAATGCAGTACAATGTTTTCCACGTCATCCTGAAAAGTTTGTTCTCTTTTCATTTTTCCACTTATTTCATATAATAATCTCTTAACACAAAGTTGAGGCATTAAGAAAATAGTCCCGACTGCATTCTTAATACAAGCAGTATGAAGTGGAAAAGTTAAGATAATTTAGCTGGGGATGCTTTCAGTGACTGGTTCTTTCAGATTATTAAGTACAACTGGATGGTTTGCCAAGCACCTTCCATTATGGCAAATCAAAATTCCGCACGACAAATTCTCTACTCCTTTTAATGGTATGGTTTTGCTATTAACTAAAATTTAACTGTCCCGATTTCATCCTTTATTTCAACCTATTTTGAAGAAGTGCAGATAGCATAACAATTTCAAATTAAAATTGTTACACTAGCACATACACTATATTTTAGAGGGAAACAGAGATTTCTAAATCATGTAAGGCTCTCAAGCACATTGAAACGATTTTAATTTGTGATCATGGTCCCTATAACATATTTCAACAAAAATATAAAACCCAACAAAAGATTAGATTATTCCAAGTGCTAACTATATCCAAAAATAAATTAGACTCACATGTGCAGCCATGCGTGCCCATTTGTTTCCCATTTTTGCATGGAGTTCTATGATTAGCTGCTCTTCCTCCTGAGTAAATGCCCCTTTCTTTAAGTTAGGCCTGAGGTGGTTGGCCCACCGCAACCTACAGCTTTTGCCACAGCGGGAAAGACCTGAGTGCTTCTGCACAGCATTCCAGTTCCCTTCACCATGCTTTTTTACGTACTCTATCAAAATTGCATCTTCAGCTGTTGTCCAAGGTCCTTTCTTCAGAACAACTCCTCCATTCACACTTCCACGACAGTCACCTTTCTCGGTCAATGGTGACTCAATTGGATCCTCAGAAATCACTGTATCTTCCCCATCACTTATCAAGCGAGTCATCTCCTTGTCACAAAGCCAATTCCTACCAATCAGTTCACAACCATGGAATAGAGAAATGAGAACCTAAGAATATTGAAGGTGAGGAAAAAAGAAGTTGCACAAAGACAAACAACAGTCTGAAATTCTTTGTTTTCCAACTGAATATTATAGGCATGGCAAACTAATACTCAAACGGAAAAGGCAAATCTAAAAAGAAATTCAAAAGAATCAAAACAAAAATAAAGCATAGAACTAGACAAACTACATTGGATAGCTTCAGCTATATGAAGCATATAATACGGAATACATTTCACATGCTGAAAAATCATACAGTTAATAGCTAACTTATTGCAAAATCAAACACATCCTGAATATGGACAAACCAATAAAAGGTACAGATCTTATAAACACAGAAAAGAAAATTCATAGAAAACATATTCCAAAAAGCTCTCCAAGCTGGAGAGAAATACTATATATAGAATAATGGAATCGGGAAGTGAGTAAACGCTCCTTATTAAATTGAAACTAAAGACTTTCCAATTTATAAGAGAAAGGAAGTAGATCTAACACAGGCTCTGATATATTTTGAAATACTATTTAAAGAGATAGAAATATATCAATTACATGCAATATAATTTGTTCCCCAGCCAATAGCCCACAAAAGGATTGGTGTCATTTATTGCAAGATATCCCACATTAGCTACCACACATGCCTCTATTAAATAATAACGTTTCGTTTTCAGTCATTCACATCCGGACAGATATTACAATACAATTCCAACAAAAGCATACAAAAACACCCAAAGAAGGCATGGAGAGAAAGACCCTAGCAAAGAGCTAAAATACCTGAACCGGGGCAAGATGAGCAACACACAAAAGCTAAACGTCTATAACTTTTGATTCACCAAACTTCAGAGTTGAGATTGAATATGCTGGCTGAATGAACTAAGAGCTGATAAAAGGGTAAAAAAGGAATACCTGAAACAAAAAAAAAGTAAAAACTATTAAAACACCATGAATTGTACAATTCAACGGCAAAAAAATTAAGCAAGTAGAGTTATCACAATTCATTAGTAGATTCACAAAACCGATCCCTAATTTTCCCAAATAACAAGGGAGCCCACTTTAAGCTTAACCAGCTCATAGTCAATTAATTACCTATCTAGATCCGTCTTAACGGAAACCTTAAGCATCACAATTGCCCAAAAGACAACAAAATAACAGAAATGAGAAAGACCCTAACCGTAATTTGTGAAAGAGCACAAACAAGATCTGACCATAGAAAGCGCAGAACATTGGAAACGGATCTACAGAATCCAATTTCACACCCAAACAGACGTTAGAGAAAAACCCAAAACGCAAAAAGACGAAATTGTTATCGCAGAGAAGGAGCGGGTGTTGGGAGCGTGTAAAAGCAAGAAAAATGACGAGCTTTTTACAATGGAAGATTGGTGTTTGCATACAGGGAAAGAAAATGGAAAACAGAAAAGACTTTAGATCACACACACACACACACAAACAGAGAGAAAAGAGAGAAAATGTGAGTGAGCTGAGAAATGGCAAGTGGAGAGGGAGATTAGGAGAAAGAAAGGAGGAGAGAGTTACATCTTTTTCTTTATTTAATTAATTTCAATTCATTTCTACTAATTATTCTTCACTACTAATACTCAATTACTAGTTTAGTTCTCATAATTGCATTTAAGAGGTTTCAACACTTGTAATTAAGAAGACTTGTTTCCCAATTATGGAAACCAAACAAGTGCTAGAAGAACTTCTCTTAAGACTATGGAATTATAGAGAAAAAATAATAATAATAAAGTAGTACGAAGGAGGGAGAAAGCTGACTTGATCAACCAAACCCTTACTCTTGACTTGTTCCCTAAGCCTTTACCTTGCTTCCGTCCACCTAAACATACACACATGTATGTATATATATATATATATATATATGTATGTAGTTCATTTGTATACCTTCTAAATAATGAGAGGGTAAAAATCTTTCTCAAGAAAGGAGAGTGGGAAAAAGACTCATTAATGGGAACGTGTTACATACTCTCAATACGACGTCAATAGGTTGGGTTAAAATTTTTATAAAAAACGTAAAAAAAATGACATTATTTTTTAAATTATGATCAGGTCATAGGTCAGATTGAGCTGGCCTGTCCTAATCTTTGGCCTGATAGAGCCGACAAATTGAACAAAATGGGCACAAAGAATTGTGTCTATCATGTTTTATGAATATCTGTCCATTCAATAAATAAAAGCAAGAGAAATTTAATGGATAGATGTTCATAGAACATATAGGCACAAGTAACAAAAACAAATAATCTGAACCTTTTTATTAACTCAACATCAACAACTCAATAAAATTACGGTTTGGAGAAAGAAATTATTAACTTATACGTCATTATTTAAATTTTTAAAAATATTAAATTATTTAAAATACAATAATATTAAAAATTGAAAAAAGAAATTATTTTTATTAAAATAATTTAAAAAAACGATAAAATTCATATAATTTTTTATATTTTATTTTCTAGGGAAAAAATCATTTTAGAAAGTCTTTCTATTTTAGGAGCTTTATGGGATTGGGAATAATTGAGGAAGGGTACTAGGGTAGGGCTAGAGAGGGAAGTGTTCCAAATGCGCAAATCATAATAGTTTTATGAGGGAGTTGATGTAGGATGGGACCCACTAGAATGCATGTGATGTGATGGGGAATTTCTGGGTTAAAGAAGAAGCGTGCAGTGCACGCCATTAGGTAAGGAGGTGGGTTTGTCGTGATGAGCTATTAGGATTTTCTGATTGGGTCTAGCAGGTTTTTATCATTCTTTTTGTTATATTAAGTAAATAACTATTACTTAATATAACAATTTCGGTATCATTTATTACTTTTAGAAAACATATTCCAGCAATGTAATTAGAATTTTCATTTTATTCTAATTATTTCATTTTATTTCAGGCCGGTTCATAGGCTAATTCTAAGTCTAAGTGTAGATTAATTCAAGGTCTAATTATTTTAATTAAAATAATATCGTTTTACTTAAAAAATTGAACCTCGAGTAAGCATAAATATGAAGAATCCAGATTCGTACTCAATTAAAAAAATAAATTATTCTATATTTTTAATCTTAAAAAATTGACAAAAGCTACTCATGGGTCAGCCCATTACTATCCCTAAATATATTCGGGATAATTTATTAACTTTTTATATACATATACGTGTCATGTCTTGAAGAGCATAAATCAAGTCTTTATAAGAACCAAAGAATGTATAAAATTAAGATTATCACGGGAACAATTAAATGCAGTAATAAGTTTTAACCTAAATTTAATGCAGTATGAAAGCAAAAGAATAATACAACGTTATACAATTGCGTACTTTTGGTGAACCATTCATGGAATACTCCAAACTTGTTCTTACTAATTTAAAGGTTTTAAGTTTGAATTGTAATTAAGAATAAAGGCACAATTTAACCTATAAAAATTAGGAATAACTAATTCTAAAGTATTTAATTTTTTAGAATTTTTTCAATTCAATACCCAAGTTTTTGAAATTTTTAATTCAGTTTTAAATATTTAGTACCATTTTGAGATTTTGAATACAATCGTGAATAAGATCACAGCAGATAGACATTAGCTCTAAAAGATAAAGACTAGAAGGTCATCTAAAGATAGTGGAGATATTCATAATTATGTATGTAATATTCCTAGATAAATGAAATCTCTTATCTTATTAATTGTGATGTAGATAAATCCTATAGTCCTATTTAGACAAGGATGTCATCTTATTGGATAAAGTGATATAATCTGATTAGGATAAGATGTGATCTAGCTAGTTGAGTTTAGTTAGGATTTTAACCTAGTTATCAAGCTAGAGGTGCCTATAAATAGCTCATTTGAGCCTTGCTCCACACATAATATAGAGGGTGTAGTCACAACGTCCAAAAGTGAGAAAAAATAGAGAGAGGACAAAGAGGTTGCATTATCATCATTGTTTTGATTGTTTTTGGGAATTGTTTGAGAGTTTGGTCATTGTGATATCAACTTTGGTTTCAATCATAAAACTTTATAAGCCAACTTGTTGTTGTGGGGGATGAAAGAACTAATTTTCTTGTAAATCCTTATTGAGTTTAGTGGGTTTATTTGTCGGTTTGTCCCGTAGTTTTTCCTTCTACACTAAAGAATTTTTCACGTTAAATCTTATTGTTTGTTTCATCGTTAATTTTTTCTTATATTTTTATGCTGTTGCAGAAAGGAGAGTTCTTTCTTGTCGTTAATATTTAGTTGATCTTTTAGATAGTTATGTATTTGCCTCCCAAGAAGTGGTATTAGAGCCATCATAATGGAAGGTGTAAACAACTTTATAGTTAAGTTAACATCATTAAATTACTCAATTTGGAGGCCCATAATAGAGGACCTTCTGTATTGCAAAGATCTCTTTGATTGGATTGATGGGGACAGAGGTGTGAAGGATGATGCTTCTTTAAAACCTGAAAGATGTTAGACAGAGAATGGCAAAATATGAAGCGGAAAACTCTGAGCACTATCAGATAATGGCTTGATATCAGCATATTCAACCACATTAAATCTTGGTGTTTGTTTCATCGTTTAATTTCTTATCATATTTTTCTACTGCTGCAACAAGGAGATTTCTTTCTTGTCGCTAATATTAGGTAGATTTTTCAGATAGTGATGTATTTGTCTCCCAATAATTGATATCAGAGTCATCGTAATAGAAGGTGGAAACAGTTCTATGGTCAAGTTAGCATCATCAAATTACTCGATTTGAAGACTTATAATAGAGGACCTTCTATATTGCAAGGATCTCTTTGATCTGATTAGCGTGGACAGAGGTGTAAAGGATGATGTTCATTTAAAAACTAAAAAGACGTTAGACTGAGAATGCAAAAGATTAAGAAGAAAACCCTGGGCACTATTAGACAATGAACCACATGTGTCATGAAATAGATCCTTTTGAGCTACGGAAGACGCTAGAAGATATGTATGAATGAAAGACTGCTAATAACAAGCCCTCTCTAACTAAGAGGCTTATGAATTTGAAGTTGAAGATTGGGAAATCAATTTCGCAGCATCTAAGTGATTTTTAAGATGTAATCAATAAACTTATAACAATGAAGATCATTCTTGATGATGAGATTCAAGCTCTATTCCTGTTGAGTTCGTTACAGGATAGTTGGGAAACACTAATGGTGATAATTAGCAACTCAACGTCTAAAAGTATGCTTTCTTAGGGTGTAACCAAAGAGAGTATGTTTAATGTAGAAATCAAAAGAAAGGAGATTAGAGATTGGAGTTGACAATGTGCAAGCTTTCGTGACAGGAAGTAGGGGAAGGAACAAGAGTAGGGGTCCCAACGGTTGTGGCAAGTCTAAAAATCGTTCAAAGTCTAGAGGTGACAAAGATGTGAAGATATTCCACTATTACGACAAGCTAGAACACATTTAGAGGTTCTACTATAAGTGGAAGAGAGATCAGAAAAAGCGAGATAATTAGAATGATGGTGATGAAAAGAATATAGCTGCAACTACTTCAAGCATGGATGATGAGGTGTCCCTAGTTTATATAACTAGTGAATGCTTCTATATGTTGGTAATGTTAGTTCGGAATGGTTGATCAACACAGTAACATTTTATTATTGTGTTCCAAATAAGGAGTACTCTCAAGCTACAAGAGCAAAAATTTGGGATTTTCAAGATAGGAAACTAAAGTTCTACCAAGATAGTCGGTATGAGCGACATCCGAGTTTAGACAAACGTTGGATGCTTACTAACCTTGATAGATGTACAACACATCCTCGATCTAAGGTTGAATTTGTTGTCAATGAATGTCTTATATCAAGAAGGATTTAAGCACACCTTTGGGGATAAGAATCAGGAATTGTCTAAAGGCATAATGACAGTAGCCCGTTGAAAGCTTTGTTGCTCATTGTACAAGACACACTTTAAGGTGTGTGGTGGTGGAGAACTATATAGTTAAAGAGAAAACTTCACCAAATCTGTGGCATCAACAATTAGTACAAATGAGTCAGAAGGGATTAAAGTTACTGATTGGAAAATCCCTTATCCCAGTTAAGAACTCACAACTGCTTAGTCTTTACAATCATTGTTTAGCTGAAAAGCAACATAAAGTCTCTTTCAAGAGAAGATCTGTAAGGAAGTCGGAGTTATTTGAGTTGGTGCATTCAGACATATGTGGACCTATTGAGGATAATGAGCAACAGGAGCAATTGGATCAAATAGTTGATGAAATATAGCTTCGAAAGTCGACAAAAGAGAAAACGCCTTCTAGAAAGTATCCAAAATTTGAATACCTGTTACTTACTATTGCGGAGGAGCCTAAGCATGTGCAAAATGTTGCATTTTTTTGAAGACATTAGATATTTTTGGTTGAGGTCCGTGATAGAAGAGTAACAATTAATGTTGAAGCATATTCGTACAGATTTGAATAATGCTAATATGCTGACTAAAGTGGTTCTCAGAAATAAGAATGAGCTTTGCAATAAGCTTATATGGATAAATCTTAAGTAGATGATGGAGAATAATGTGTCTTCCCTAGATTTAGGCTGGAGGGGGATATTGTTGAGTGTCCAACCTTATTTTTGAGATCTTGGATGATGCGACAGATAAGATCACTGTAGATAGACATCATCTCTAAAAGATAAAGACTATGTAAAAGGATCATCTAAAGATAGTGGAGATCTTCGTGGATATGGATGTATCATTCCTAAACAAATGTAATCTTTTATCTTTTTAGTTGTGATATAGATAAATCCTATTTTATAGTCTTATTTAGACAAGGATGTCATCTTATTGGATAATGTGATGTAATCCAATCAGGATAAGATATGACATAGTTAGTTGAATTTATTTAGGATTCTGACTTAGCTATCGAGCCAGAGATGCCTATAAATAGCTCATTTGAAACTTGGTCCACGCATGATATAGAAAGTATGGTCACAACATCCAAAAGTGAGGAAAAATAGAGAGAGGGCAAAGAGGGTTGTATTCTCATCCTTGTTTGTTTGTTTTTGGGATTTATTTAAGAGTTTGTAGATTGTGATATCAACTTTGGTTTCAATCATAAAACTTTATAAGACAACTGTGGGGCGTAAGAGAACAACTTTTCTTGTAAATCTTTATTGAATTTTGTGGATTTATTTGTCAGTTTGTCCCGTAATTTTTCACTCTACATTGAAGGATTTTCCACATTAAAATTTGATGTTGCTTCACTATTTAATTTCTTCTCATTTTTTTTACTGCGGCAACAAGGAAAATTCTTTCTTGTAGTTAATGTTTAATTGATCTTTTAGAGAGTTGTGTATTTGTCTTCCAAAATGAGTGACTAACATTTTAAGAATTTAACAGTTCAATTCAAAATCTTAGTTATGTAAGCAATTTTCTAATTTGACTAATGAAATCTTTTTCATTCATGATATGTACGTATCCACCAAAAAAAATTTCTCTTTACTTCAGTCTAATCATGACGACTATTTTTTTTAAGTGAATATTTATATATCATAAATATCAAAGATTCCGTTAGTCAAATATGTAAATTACTAATGAAAATAACGCTTATAACTGAACTGTCAAAGTTTTAAAAGGTTGAAAACTTAATTTAAAATTTTAAAAACTTGGAAATTAAATTTCAAAAAAAGGCCGGAGAACTTAGAATTAGTTATCTTTAAAAACTATTTAAATATAATATATTATTTAAGTTTAAATGTTAGATTCTTGAGTAATTTATTCAAATTACTTGATTTATAAATTATTATAAGTATGATAATTTATCTAATACTTACTTTATTTTTATTGAAAAAACAACAATAGGAGAAAAATTTGCATCAAGTTGAATAGCAGAAATAATACCAGGCCTTAGGGACAAAACAGAAAAATGGTTTTTAATCAATAGCTAGATAATATAATTTTTCTGTGTATATATTTTAATCCACGCGATTTCAATATATAACCATGCAAATGTTTTTCTTTTGGTTATCCACCCCAAATTGGTCAACATCGAAATGCCATTATTGAAGTTTAATGCTTTGGTGCGTCACCATTTACATTGCCATGACAAGCGTCGCCAGATAGCTGTTTTTTTTTGTAGTGATCATCACAACAACGGAGTCTGGAGAGTTACTGACGAATTTATGCAATAAAAAACTTCAAAACCTATATTTCTTTATCAATCTCCTAACAACACAGACTAGCAGAGGATTAAAAGGAAACTCCTCGTCAGTTTTCACATCTCAATCATTATTTATATGCACCCTCCTTCCTTCTACAGGTGGAGAAGTAGTACTAAATACCAAGTGCATTAATCTCAAGATTTTGAAACTATATATATAAGCCTTCTACTCTTGCTTTGGTGGATACTCGTTTGAGAGTAGAAAACTTGTGTGTTTCAATAGTTCACACCGAAGCTATTATATATTTATACCATTTTACAAGAAACCAAATGATACGCTCTTGCATAACTTGACAGAAGAAAGTAGATATAATAATTCTACGGAAATTTTGTCCTTGTTCGCATCATCTTCTGACTATGGAAGATAACGCAAGAAAAGATAAAGAGGAAAAGGAGTTAGAAATGGATAACATGAGCTCCTATGCTTTCTTCATTCCTATCTTCATTACAATCATTGTTTTATGGGAAAAGGAAGAGTAATGTATGATGAGTATCGTTATCCATCTCAAGTAACTAGGGGACCTGCAAAAGCAAGCAAGAGCATAGGAGGTGATATGTAGATATGTATGATGTTTGCAACACTTGTAGCATTTCAAACTGCTCACATATCGCCATATAATAGATGGCTAGAGGCTAAATTAACTAAGAAAACAAAAACACACACAATAATAAAAGTGGACCATAGAATATGTATGCATACACGATATAAAGTTGTTTTTGTATCGATCAAACTCACAATGACTACTATATATTCATATGCGTACATAATTAAAAGATTATATAATAGTCCATAAAAAATTACATTCACTATTATATATATATATATACACACACACATATATACACTGAATATATATAATAATTTATAAATTATATATTTTAAATAAATTATTTAAAAAATAACGAACTCAAAATCAAGTCATAAGATGTGGCACTGTATGATCCAACTTATCTAAACCATTAACTCTAGACCAACGATACAAAATTGATAGAAAGATGAGACACTATTTCTCAGATATGTACACACAAACATCTCGTGACAGACAAAGGCGTTTCGTTTTCTTTTTTGTTGGAAAATTGCTTTGGAGTTTGTCACTATCACGTATCCCGAAGCTACTTGCATGTAAATCATGTAAGCAATTGTCAGAAATCAAAACTCATTTATTGGGCGACATTTTTTAGGAGAAGGCTTTATTTCGGATAATCCGTTTCCAATTAATTAATTTTTATTTTATTTTATTAAATTTTATTCACGTAATTACGTAAAAAATTTATAAATATGTGATTAAACAAAATACTTATTTTTGATTTATTTTATTTAATCTCATTCACTTATTTATGAAAATTTTGCATAAATATATAATTAAAATAGGCCGAAAAAAATTGGAACACCATTTTTTATGTTACCCTTTCCATTTGCTTAGCCGAATATTCTGATGCTGCTTTTTCTTTTCTTTTATGACATGTGCAAAGGGCCATTCATTTCTCTTCTTTTTGGTCTCTTTTTCTTCGAAAATGTCTTCTACCACATTTTTATTGCAAACGCCAATAGGAGATGCGTGAATGGATGTCTTTTGGTGACCTAGCCAAATAATAATGAAGCCCTATTGATGTGAGAGACATACATATATGGCAGGATATAGGCTGTTCTCCTCTTATGAGTGACGTTATAGTCTTTACATTCCTGCGTGTGCCATAATATTTCTCACCCACTTACTAATTTGGGAAACCCAAGTCAGCAAATAGGCAAACACTTGGTTGCAAGGTCCTGGACTTTCCTTATGGGAAACTAACATCTTCAGATAGAACAACCACTACAAATTTATGTTGCTCGGCATCTAACCTGTCTTTACAGGTGGAGTGCAATTGAAGTTGTCGACATTGAATAAGACACCATGATGTTTTTCTGAGGAGGTTTACGTGAAGGGAAAGGGGAGAGGGAACGGAACCCTATGTCTTTTGTTGAATTCCACGTAGAACAATACAAAGTAATGAAGGTTAATAAGATAACCCGATTCATTTTGAAAACTATGACGTCCTGCCTTTGGATGTCTTGCGTGATGTACCTGTAAGCTAGACAACTTCACAATAAAATCGCAATGAAAGTGATTAAGCAGCGTAAGTAATAAAAGGGCAACAATGTCTGATGGGTTGCACAAGGATTTTAGTCTCTCCGAGCCACACCAAGAGGCTGGTCGTGCAAACCCGGAAGAGAGACCAGAAACCAACTAGAATTCACAATTGCTTTGCTGCTCAACGTAGATACTGTTTCATAATCGCTCTATGGACTGTAAAATCGCGTCCTCTTGGCTGGGCTACTTTAGATGTCACCTACTAGATTAAGAAGAAAAATGCGTTAAGCAATCAAGTCAAAACAACACTTATTCCTTCAACGGCAAGAATTGCAGATGAAATAGCGTCAGATTTCTGCACACCCGACTGCTTCCTTGAATATCTTTTACTTGAATAACATTGATTGAATTCTAGGAGCAATGGATTTATTCTTCCTAACCAGCATAATTGTTTTGGGACGAAGAAAAATTATGAAATAGCACGAGAAAACAGCCAACAGGAACTATCAACAAACCTTAAAGAGACGCCAATCAAGGATCACAACTGTAAATAGGCTATTCCATTCCTTTTTCTTTTCTAACAAAATACACAGAACATATGATATATGGAAGCTTATGTACAAAACATCTGCTTGCCACCTCCACCTCTGCAACACAACTTGGGTAATGATATACATCCTTAAATCATCTAAAAAGAATCGATAACCTACAATGAGTTTCCAACCACCCTTTAACCCACCACTCGGATCTGCAAACATTTTGGTAATGCCCTTGGGTATATTCTACAATTTGCTTATGCAGTCACTCGCCTCTAAACACTTACAGGTTAGAAAAATTTAGCACAAAAGAAATATGAAGCAACCACTAGATGAAACCTGTACATCAGAAAAGCTATGGGAAATCATACAACACCCCTATTGGAGCCCACTATCTTCTCTTCATATAGGCTTCTCCTTGGTTCACGGAACAAGATCTACAAGCATGCAACATGACCGGATCTTTTCCACGTACCTCAAGACCAAAGCAAAAACAGGACTGATTCCTTGATGGATATATTCAAGCGAAGTGCTTGAAGCTATTTGACACGAAATTCATGCCTAAAAGCAGTCAGATTCTGAGTAAATTTGTCCCTATTTCTTGAATCTAAGCTTCGAGTAACATCAGCCATCAGTTTGTCAAAACAGAGGGAGAGGCGCTGATGTTGATCAGCTGGCTGCAACATGAAGCATAAAAATATTAAAAAAGGCTGACAAATTAATGGCTCAATCGATGTTATAGGAAATCTGAATGAAAAACTAGCTAATATCAAATAGCTCATTACTTTTGACAAGGAAAAGTGTATTAAATTCTCAACAAAATAGAGGACCT
>JAOQMS010000005.1:6234702-6263885 GCA_027563885.1 Erythroxylum longipes
ATCTCATCTTATCATATGTGACAACCAAGCAACCAGACAGATTGCATTTTGCCATGCATATTATTACATAAGGATCACAGGGAGGAAATGAAAGCCTAAAAGAGAAGGGCAAAGTACTAAAAAATGTTTTTATATTAACATGATATGAGCAGTCATGCATCAACCCTTTCCATTACTAAAATATTAAGCTGGGATGTATCCCAACTATTCTTACCACCACATTTCAATCAAAGCACCCTTCAAATCAATCAAAGAAATTCTAAAATGCTCACCAAAGAACAAAGGATCTGATTCACAGTAAGTATGGGAAAACAAAAGAGAAGTGAACATGCTTCTTGTTGCTTACTGATCATCCATCAAAGCATACATTTTGAAATATTTGCCAACAAATTAAACAAGATACATTTGTGACTCTATCTGTGTATAAGCTGAAAAATAACAAGCAAATTGGATGGACACAAATTTGCAAGTCATATAGCTTAAAGGAGATGTTAGCACATATTACCTGCTCGCTGATTAGAATTAAACTCAGCATAGGTCTACTAAGACTCCATTGATTGCCACAGTCCTCAAATAGAACCATCTCAAACAGCGTCTTCAGAATCTGACAGCACGCAAAAGTATAACCATTGATTTACCACAAGAAGTGTACATTGCCTTTCAATCAAACAATATAAAAGCAAAGGAATATCGTGTACAACCAAGAACCAGTAACTTACTTCTGGAAACAAATTAGGACAATCAGCAATATGCCGGGCAAGATTAATTGAAGCAGGTGAATTAGGTGCCTCACCCATTGTGATATTGTTGAAATAGAAAGCAGCCAAATTATCAACCGCAGATGCACACTACAATAGTTCAATCAAACAGGTGATAAAAGTGAAATTCAAGGGACCAGATCAGAAGCCATAATAAGTGTGAAGTCAATTGGTGAAATATGTGAAAAGACATGTAGAAGATTATTAACAACATTCATAATGTACGTATCTTAAGTTCACAAGCTCATGCAAGATGTTATATTTATTTGCCAGCGAAAAAAGCCATTGCTACAGAGAAAGGTAACAGTAAGGCATTGAAGTGATCAACCTGTGAAGAGATATTTGTATCAAGGCCTTTAAGGCCAGATTCAAGTGAACTAGCAATATGCATGAAGGTGTTTGTATCTAGATTCAATAAGAAAGCTATGTGGCCGCTGAAGAGAACCTCCAGAAATGAGAAGTAAGCTGTTGTTAGCTGCAATAAAGCGGATAAGGACATTAACTTTCTAAAACAGGTAGAAAAACTGAAAATAGCCCCAAACTCAATGGCTACAACATGATGATTACAATCATAAAATCAAATTCATCCATAAACAAAACTGAAAATGAGTACAAGAACAAAAAAATAAAATAAAATTAAACAGCGAAAAATATAAGCGGATTTAAAGAAACTCCTCTTTACACCTGTACATCCACATCCATACATTAAATAGCCAAACTATTTGACTGCTTTTTCAATAAATATCCAAACTATTTCTGGTCTCTTATTTCTCTACATCACAGAATTTGCCTTAAGCATGTTCATATTTAAGGCAGACTGTTTCGTGGTTCAGTTAATTTTTGCAGTCATAACACCAACAGCCTGTGCACATGAATGGGACAAAGAAGTTGTAGATGTTTTAATATTAAGTTTCAGTATAATCAACTTCCCTCACCTTACAATGTAGCAACATCAGTATAAAAGTAAAACTATCTTAAAACTGATTCTTTAACTTTGTTGGCAACAGCCCTATCCTACTATCACCATGTTCCCATGTCCTTACTAACATATTCCCACATTAAGTTCTTGGGTGCATCAAGTTCATTGGCCAATCAACACTAACTCAATGTACATGACAAACTTTCTAAAAACCATCTTGAACTAAATCCATTTCAGAGCTCCATTAAACATGAGCTGTGGCCTATTCCCAACTTCCAAAATTAATAAATTTAAAATTTTATAAAAGAAAAGGTTCTGAGTAAGTGCTAGGAGCTAAACACGTTAGATGTAGCTTCATCACAAATTTGAGGAAATAACCTTTGCTTAATTTTCCTCAGCAATCAAGGAGAACAATCCTCAACAGGAGAACATAACAAAAAGGTAACTTGATCACAAATTTGTGGAAATAAGTTTTGCTTAATTGTCCTCAGAAATCAACAAGAACAATCCACAAAATATAACAATAAATCAAACACAACCTGGAAAATATATAGAAGCTTCATACGCACATGCACACACACACATGATGGAAAAGATGCAAAAGGACATAATCCATTTGTGGTCGCATACCTTCCTATATGCCAATATATCAGCCAGAGGTATCGACAACATCATCTGCAGAGCAACTTCAAGAGCATCTGAAAGAGCTCTATCGCCATAAAGTTCAAACACACCAAAGTTTACATAGTTTCCCGCAAGAGCTGCCAAATGTGATAAGATTAGTTCAAGAAACAAAGCTTATACAACATGTTTACAAGGAAATTTTGATTCAATGATCCAACAAAAGCTCATACAACATGTTTACAAGGAAATTTCTGCTCACTGATCCATTGCTACAATACCGTATTGAACCCACTGCAGCACTTGAATATAAACACATTTTTAAATCACTGAAAATGCTAGCATATTTAAAGTTTCAAAATAAGCAAGCAAGAAGGATGGACACTCAAAAAGTTAAAAACAAAATAACCATCAGGCACTTCTGTAGGAGAGCTGGTTACGAGTAGATGATATGGGTAATTATCTTACATAAATCCCCAAAGGTCTCAGCTATATTTCTGTTTGTGGAGATCAAGTGCTAATCACACGATTAATTTCTCAAGAATTAAAGAGATCAACATCAAATATCATATTAAGACGTTTTACAAACAAAAGAAGAGCATGATACCTAAATATTTATAAGTTAAACATGTGCATATACAGATCTAAAAAGGTCGAGAAAGATTCACAGAAGGATCAGAAAATGCAATTTGAGACCAAGAGGCTTCCATTTCAACAATGTACCAGTAAGAAACTTTAAGCAACAAAGAGAATCCACCATGCCAACAAAAGAACTGGAAGATTCAGATTCCAACCTCTAGTGAGAATACTTAAGCAAATCCATATTCCCTTATACTTGTAGGCATATATATCAGCAGCATTTGGAAGAGCTAAAATTCTTGTTCCATAGGCTACTATCAATTTGCTCACTTCCCGAAAGAGAAGAATGCCATTTGGAGAAGATGAATCAAAAGTTAAACGTTGAGCTTTGTTCAAAACAAACTCTGCCATGAATTTCAGCAGTGGGGTGGTAACCTGGAAAAAGGACGTACAACTATTCAAGAAAAGATACTATTCATATGTAAGATTATTCAAGAAAAAAATGCTTGGTAATGTTAAGAACAAAATGTGTCATATGACATCATCCAACTCCAATGAATAGCCATGCAAGTCAAGAGTAAGTTAAATTCTTAGAAGAAATTTCATTGTTCAAATGCAAAAACAGTGTTACTCCGGTAATTTTTTTATCATTGCCAAGGAGCAGATTTAAATGCCAAAACAGAATATGGAAAACTATTCAAAGAATCATGTAAGAATCAAAATACAAGACAAAAGCTTAGTAATTTTCAAAGAATAACGTCACCAAGATGCATTAGATGTCAGTAAATCAACAAAATACATCTTCATACCTCTGGTGTATCAGTAAATCAACAAAATACATCTTCATACCTCTGGTGTATCAGTCCAGTGTGAGATGCCCTTCAAGAGTAGTGGCAAGTGTACAGGATATAGCCAATCAAATAGAAGCCCATACGTCCTCCGACTGAATGAACATAGACGAAAAGCATTGAAAATTGAAAACCACAGACATATAGATAATTTCAGATATCGCGAATATAAAAACCTGTTTGTGGCCATCGCAATGCCCCTGAGATCTCTCATTAACCCAATTAGGGCGTACTTCACAGCATCAGTTCGAAACATTGATTCGGGAGTTGATTCCAAAGTTAGAAAAACCTGGGACACCATAAATATATCTCAATACTAGAGCTAAAAGTTAAATCCATAAATGCACAATTAGAACAGCAAACACAACACCAAAATACACTGTAAAGATAATGAATTTCAGATCCTCAAGTTAAAGCGAGTACAGAAGTGTAGTCAGGACTGTTGACAAAAGAATTTAAGCAGTTTCACTTCTGCACTTCAGAGCAAAATAAATATCATTCATATTTTCCCCCCAAAATACATTGAGAGGAGTCTTCCCCATCTAGGCAGAATATAATTCCCATATACTCTGACAATGTTATATTGGCAAACACCGAAGAGAAAGAGAGAGTACTTGTAGAAGTGGTTCCATCGAAGACTTGAATTTCACAGGGCTGTCCTCCATAAATATCAACCAACCAATAGTGTAGTAGAAGGTTGTCCTGCTACGAGAACATCTATACTCTTCCAGGAAAGGAAAGTGCTCTCTCTACAAATTAAGAGTTAAAATCTTTTATATTTATGATTCAACATAATTCTATGAAACAAATCAAAGAATAGCGAACTAAATCAGGGAATATAAAAGCCAAATTACAGTATGGTTAGCAACAATGAATTTAGTCGTATCCAATTTCAGAAGCAGCTTGCCAGTCATATAACTGTAACAAAATTTAAAAAGAATATATTAAGGGAGTGCCAAAGACAAGAAATCAACAGAAAGGAGTTTTAGAATCTGTTATATAAACAACAAATCTAATTTGTAGCCAAATAATAAGCTCTTAGCACTGACCCAGATGCCAACTCCAAGAATAAACTTAATGTATGATCAATGACGTCCTCACTCTGAAATAGGAGCAGAAAAGGACTAAGATGCCAATAGCACAACAAAAATATGCAAATAGGCAATCGAAACAAAACTGTTACCTCTGTATAACACTTGAGATTAGTAGCAATCTTTCCAACAATCACATTCAATAGTAGTAGATGGTCGTGAAGTCCAAGAAGCTCAGACAATCGGGCATATAGCTGCTGCAACAGATAGAAACAAGCTCAATGGAGAAAAATACAATCATACACGCAAGGAGGAAGTTTATTACCTTGGATGAGTGCACAGCCTGGTCACCTACATAAGACTTTCTAAAATGCTGAAAGAAGGTAAGAATTGCTCGATCAAGTCTTTGCTTACTTAATTCACCGTATCTCTGTTAAATGACACCAGAGTCAAAATCATATCAATAGCACGGCCTAAAATGGTTTCCATTAACCACTTTAAATTTGCTTCACAAATAACAGTACCACAGTCACTTCCTTCTCAACGACCCCCTCGCCCCCACCGCCTTCTCTTCTTGTGGGAGAGGGAGGAGAGGTTTGTCCAATGAGATAGTCAGTCAATTACAGAAAAACAGCCATACTATAAAATTTCTTTTGACAATCTACCTGGGTATGAAGACCACTGTCTGTAACATTTATCAGTTGCAGAACACGAGCTGAAAGTTCTGCATCAAGCACTTCTTGCGACTCACTACTGCAGGAGAGAAATTTAATGGAAAGAAAAAAGCTAATTGTAACGCACACGCAGATGAAGAAATTATATGGCAACCGAAAAGGACGAAAGATGAAAATGAGAAGAAAAGATTACCTACAACCAGTGCATTGTTTTATTTTAAGAATAGCAGCAATTATATGAACAATCCAAGCAAGTTTTGCCTCAATGATAGCAAGTTCACTTCTGTCAGTAGCCTGAAGTCGTGCTATGTCCTATCCAAGTGATTCAAAAGCATTAATCAATTATCATGAGACTGTACTCCAGAATAGTACCCTCACTCATTCAAGCTAACATACCGTGTATGATTGCAGAATAGGCTCCATTATATTTATTATGTACACCCCACTGCTTTCATACTGTCAAAAGTAAATCAAGAAAAAGAAAGGGAAAAAATCAAAATCCATTAACTTGAATCCTTCACAAGGTTGTGAAGTCAATAGCTTGGTGCACTTGCAATGTAGTGAAAGAACAGTGACAGTAGTTAATCTAGAACCTAGAAAGTTAAAGGCAGTAAAACTAGAAAGTAGACTTGGCAGCTCAACCTGGAATCTGCAAATATAGGGAAAGCAATCTAGCTGATCCTGTAGAAGCTCAACATTGTCCAATGGATTGTCAGGAAGATCATCTGGAAATCCTGCCTATAGAACACACACCAAAAATACAATTAATAAATCCAATCTCGATGCAGTAATTATCAATCAGAGAAGAAAAGTCTACCTGAACAGAGTTAAATCTTGATGTAATGAAGCCTTCAGTAATTTTAGGCACGAATTCATCAAGTAAACTTGGAGTATCACCCTTCAGGTATGGTACAGATGTAACCAATCTGGACCATAGGCCTAGAAGGTAGTACACACTGCTGCTAGCCCACTGAAGAAAGAAAACTAAATCAGCAACTAAGAAAGTATGGTTAATCTGGAGCCAATTGATTCAAGGCAATATCAAAGAGGAAAATAAAACCAAGACAGCAGCACCTTTTAACTAAACCCTGCACAGCAAGTAACATAAATAGCATGCATAAACAATTTGCATCAAACTTCAGGAAATTATCTACACACCTGCCAAGAATGCAATGACTTTAAAGTGAACTCTGCTACCAATTGTATCCAGTCACTATAGCCTTCCACATTCACAAGCTCTGACAACTGTAATGCAATTGTACAAATTATTCATGCTAATGAATTCAAAGGCAGATTAACTAAATCACATCAATTGAAACTTATAACTAAGAAAAATCATGATTTATGAACTCAATGCCAGAATCCATCAGTTGAACAACAATACTAAATTTAAAGAACTGAAAAGGTAACATGCACATAAAAGACAACAAGTAGGAGCATTGTAATTTAACTACAAGAAAATGTTTCTATAAAGGAATGCAGAGCATCAAATGATATGAGAGCATGGAAGGAAGGTGCAATAAAATACCAGTATGAATGTAAGTAAAAGCTAATTTTTTTATTAAAAAACATCAGGAACTGCAGAAGTATCATATTCCGACCATTAGAAGACTGAAGCTGTTATATAAAAGGAAGCTCCCGCTAAGTTACTTCTACACAAGAATCATGCAAAATGTAAATCTTAAAGGAATTAGATTCTGTGTTCTTTTTCTCCTCATTTACAGAGAAAAAGGTTCGTATATTTGTTTTTGTTAGGTTGGGAAACATGATTATACATAATTATCACATACAATGAGTATGTTTACAGAAGTCCTGAGATTCACCAAATTCAAGTTGGTATTCATAAACTTGATATGAAACAACAACATTTTGTGATTTTTATGCGGAATAGAAGGCATAAAAGCTAATCATTGCAGATAGGCTGATATAAACTTACATACAAAACCCATAAGTGTACAGGTGTCAAAGTATTAGAAAATATAAAACCCATCTTGGTCATGTAACAGTATGAATTGAAGTAGGAAATCAAGATGCTAAGAGAAGAAAAACAAGAAAATTAAAGGAAAAAAGAAAGAAAGAGGCATAAGAATTCCAAGATGATGTAACAAGTTATCATACATTCCATAGAAGAAAATAAAAATCAACACAGGATGTCATTAATAGGTTTTCACACACTATGAAAAGCGACAAGATGTAAATGCGTGAAAAGTAAATGCTCAAAATAATTTGTGTATGGCATGACCAAAAAATAGAGAGAAAGAGAGAGGAGAAGTGCAACATGCAGACATGAAACCTGATAGTTCACTTTGAAGCGTCCAAGAAGACGACAAAACTCATGGTAATTGTCATGATCAGCAAGACCTGATTCCCAATAGTACATTTATTAAGCAAATGAAAATAAGTGGAGTGAGAAAAAGAGCTCAGTCAGTAAACTTTGATTAAGGCTTATTGCAGAAATTAGACCAAAAACCACTACAAATTCAACGAGAGCAGCAGTCTCAATACAATCATACAAGCTTCATTCCATAAGCAACTTGCAAGTAAGCAAATTATAGAGCACAATGTTATCCAAAGAACAACCTCAAGTTTAAAAGAAAAGAAGAAGCAAAGGAAGAACAGAAAAGACAAGAAAGAAAACATGGACCAAAAATGACAACCAAATAGAGCATGGAATACACAGCACCACACCTCATCATGCTTTTGGGGAAATATTTTTAGAACCTGAAAACAGTAAAGATTATATGTCATTTCCCTAGCACCCATCACCACAGTTTAATAAGTTAACCTTTTGCAATCCAAGAGTGATGGCAGACTTTAATTTCCAAACTAAAAGATGGAAAGGCATCATATCTTGATTTCTGTTAAGAATCATTAGGATAGCAAGAATTTTACTGAAGGTTTCAAGTCTAGAGTACCTTGTCCTGTTTGTAGAATTTCTTTTGTTCCAGTCATCAGATGTGCCAAAAACTTAGAACGGGCAGCATCATTTGCAAATAAAGAGCGCCTCACAGACGCTAGACGAACCAAACACTCCAACGCCTACAATGGAAATAATAAAAAAATGATTAGATCTCACACACAAAATGCACACACCCATGAAAAGGAAAGGGGCCTAACATGAACTAACCTCCTTTGAAAGAGGCGCTCCTCTAAGAGCATAGTAATCAAAGAAAATCTGCAAAGTTGAGGGATCCTCAAAAACTGGCCTCCAAGATGAAGGAATCTGTAGAATTAACAATTGAACCAATCGCCATTTCACACTCCATCCAATAGTAATGTCATAACTATTTAACTGATTAAGAATTTTTACCTAGATACCAATACAAACCATTACCTGAACAGTACCAAATTCTTCCGAACTTTCATCAATTGACGTCCCAACGAAATCGAAAGACAAACACTTCAGCGACAGAGAAAGCGCCAACTCTTGCAATTGACTAGCAACTGTACATCATTATCCAAAAAAAACTTTTCAAGACACTTAGAAGTACAGAAAGGCGAGGGTAGGAAGGGAGAAAAAAATGACAAACCCATTACCATCAGTTTTTAGTTGCTGCAGTGATGTCAAAGATATCTGGAATATTTGATAAAGCAATTGATCCCTAAAGGAGCAGGCTACCCTCCGATGATGTGTTGAAGGTAAACCTGGGTTAGCCTGATCATGCAGGCACATGGAATATCAAAATAAATGTCAGTATGCCGACAACAAAATATGCTCACAAAACAAAATACCTGCAATAGTAATGGTAGTGACAAAGAAGGAACATATATATATCGAAGAAGAGCACACACACTGACTTTAAAAGTCATCACACTTCTTAGCATACATTTACACGTGAAAATAAAATTATCTAGGTAATGCTTTTGCTAACAGCAAGATATGAATGCTTAAACTCACAGAACGTTTCACTCGTATCCATCATCTTTACACGTGGAAAAAGTGACACCAAATCAACCCCTTGTCAATATGAATCTAACAAATGAACTTGAGAATTTGAAATAGAGGGCTATGAAAAAGATACTTGTTAGTTAAGTTTCAATTTTTGATTTTAAAAAGATACTTGCTAGTTAAGTTTCAATTTTTGATTTTACACGAAGAATAACAAACAAGCAAAGAAGCCACTGCACAAAATGTCATTCCAAGAAAGATATCTACTAGATTACGCTGAAAAAGCCATACATCGATTTCCCTTTTAATTTAATTAGGGACTCGTAAAAGGATTTTTAAAGGAAGTGACTAATGTTCAATTCATGCAAACATTACTAATTTAAAGACAAAGTTGCAGTAAAGTACTTAGATCACTCTTATTTCCACACTTATCAAAAACAATACCGTGCTAGTGTATCCTTTCACCATTATTTTCAAATCTTCTACAGGAATTGAGCATATAAACATCTTTTGAGATATATATGCAATGACTGAAAAGGTAACAATTTCTTTAGCGGATTTTAAAATTATGACACAGATTTACTTCACTGAATGCAGGATAGTAATCAATAGTCAGTCAAAACAAAATGTTAACTAACCTGATTCATCTCAGAAACTAGTTGATTCAGTATCTTCAAACCAATAGCATAGTGATCTGTTGATGCCTGTAGAGAGAGAGGGAGATTATGACATCAGATGAGATTATGAATTCTTATCTAGATTATTCACCCTTATAAGGTAGCCAAGAATGAAACACATCTAACCAGTCGGCTAGAGAGGAAAATATAAGAATTTTGTATTTTATAAGTCTTGGCTAATTGCATTTGTTATGCATTGCAGAAATAAAAGCAATCAAAAGATTTGGTTAAACTCTTATTCCATTTTGAGTCAAACATGTTAACAGCTGCAACAACTAAAAATGGTTTAAAAAAACTAAGAATCATTTGAATGTAACAACACTGTGAAAATATGTAAATACATATCACAATCCAGAAAGGCACAAAGATTAAAGGTAGTAAAAGTATATGCTTCATCTAACCAGAACACCAGATGAGAAAAACAAAGCTTTATTTGGTAGGCAGAGAGACATGAAAAATAAAATAATTAAAGAAGAAGGAAAACTAGTAATGTCCCAATCCCAGGGCACATCAATGCTCGTATGTAGCCAAATGCAAATGCAAGCAAGCAAGCATAAAGCAGTGATGCTGTTAACCATTTTAGATAAAGCAAAGATCACCTGACTCAAAAAGTTTGTAGAGTCCTTTACCACGTCTCTAAACCTATCATCGTCAAACCACCCAAACTTTGTAACTCGACAAAGAAGTTGTACTAGAGAAGCGATAACAAAGGGCTGCAGCTTAGGTCCTCGACTAGCCAGATAGCTAACAAGGTAATTGCCTAATACCAAAATAACAAGCAACAATAAGAATCCGCCATCTCAGTTCCTCTGCAAACAAAGGAGGAAATATTGCAAATACTAAAGTGATGATTATTACGGATATCAAGACGAAGCTGTAAAGAGAGGCTGTGCTCAGTAACTTGCTTCAGCAAGCTAGAACTAGCAAGCATCAATGCATATGGAGTCAGAGCATTGTCAAGAATGTATTGGCATTGAGAAATGTATTCAGTATTAACAGAGAAGCATTTCAAAGTATTCTCAGCATGTGCTCTTTCGACTGAATCTTGCGAATTATATAGCCTCTCACACAATGCTTCTAGCTGCGCAAGGCTCTCCATCGAGTACCTAAAAACGTTCACATCCAATTAATCATCACATTAATCAAACACAATAAAAACAACTTCACACCCGCACTCACAAACTAAACCAAGCAAAACGCCAATCAGAACGAAGGCTTTAGAAAGCTTCCACAACACTAGTAAACGACATGCACGTAGTTTGATTATCGTCGGTTCATTGCACGAACCAAACAAAATCACCGTCAATGCGGAATCGTTTCTCGGAAACAGCAATTGCAACAAAACGAATTCATATCACAATCAAGAGTTCAGGAAAATTCCAGAAAATGATCGCCGATTAAAATGAACTTGAAATCGATTGTTCAGTAAAACAAATCCTCAAACCAAGCAAACACATCCAAATAAACACAAAAAGGATGAGGAAAGGAGAGAGGGATTACCTTCGGATCCAAGGTAGATCTGTCTTATTAACAAAAGGCGTCTGTTTCGGATTGGTAATGTGAAGAAGAAAGCAAAGAATTTTTTTTATTTTTTTGCTTCCTTCTTCAACCCTGATGGAGTCTTCAATGTTTGTTTCTCACACTACGAATAAATACGTTATACATTTTGGTATTTATATTTGTTAAAACACTTAATGAAAAAAGAGCAAAAGACTCAAATTTGTTTCCAAGTTTCCTTGGATAAAGAGTTTACACGTTTTAAATAACTTATTGTCTTAATTCATACACTTTTGTGTTTATATCTTGAAGATATTTTCACAAGCACGTTTTTTAATTCTAATGTGCATAATCTAGTTAAACTTCTTTCATTTAGAGGTGAACATTTGGCGAATTGACTTGAATTAATGAGTAAATTTCAAATAATTTATTAAGTTCAATTTAAATAGTTTGAACTAATTTGACTAAAATATTAAAATTATATTTTTATTCAAAACACACTAACTTCAATTTAAGGAATAAAAAAAAGTTTGCAACTAAACCTAGTATAATCAGATAATTGCAAATTTTATTTATAAATAATAATAATTTCTCAAATATAAATATGAGTAATACTTTTTTAGCCTTATCAATGTGTTACTACCAATATTTTAAAAATCGGACTAGATATTGAACCAATCAAAGGAAAGGTTTAAGGTTTAAAAGTTTAATCAGTATTAAACCTTTATAAAACTTGTATATAACCCATATACTAAAACCCTAACCCTAGAACTGAAACATCTCTACCTTACTTTCCTTAATGTTCTGTTGATCTCCAATCTTAAAATGAAGACTGACTTCTCACCATTATCTTCCACTTTCAAAATAACCTCTTCCCCAATTCCACTCCATAAACCCTCTTCTCCTCCCCAATCCTAACCTATTTCAGCCCATCCTTCTTCCCCATCCCATTCGACATCTACCCCTTACCTCTGATTTTTCCCCCAAACTTTCTGCTCTTACCATAGATGACATTGCTAGGGAACCTAGGAAGACATGGAAGCAGGTCGTGGGAGACAACTCAGGCTCAACTTTGAATTTCAGTCCTCCTGTGGAGATTGAAGGGAAGTTAATAGTGGCTCTTAGTCTAGACATTCTGCAGGAAGGAGCTAGGATTTGGAAAGCTACCCTAGTTGGTTTTTTTATGGACAAAAGGCCTGCATTTCCAGTGATACAAGCTTGAGCACGGAGAAACTGGAAAGGGAGAGGTCTTATAGGGTTCATGTTAACTGAAGAGGATAATTTGATATTCTCCTTTTCTTCAAAATCAGAAGCTCAAAAGGTAATCGAAGAGGGCCCTTGACACATCTCTCAACTCCCTTTATTTCTCCAAAATTGGCAATCAGGAATGGAATTAGATAAAATCCGAATGAAGAGTTCTATGGGTGAATATTCATAACATTCCTTTAGAATATTGGACTACCATGAGATTGAGTATGCTAGCTAGCTACTTAGGAAAACCAATAATATGGATGAAAACACTACATTGAGGAAAAGGATCAGATTTGCTCAGTTATGTGTGAGTATGGATATTTCTAAGGAAATGAAAGACAACATCCCTATCCTTAGGTTGGCAAATGAACACTCTCTTAAAGAGGATAAAATTATGGTAACCTACCAATGGAAACCATCTCTAAAGGCTCAAGGCAAAGAATGGAAACCTACAGGAAAAGTCTTTATTAGAGATGACTATTGGGAGGTGATAGGCATTAAAAAGGAGCTTTCGGGACACAGCAAAGAAATTGGGGAGGAGGAATTAATTTTTGAAAACCATGAGCAAGTTCAGGTTGAAAAATTGTTTCCTACAAAGGGGGTGAGCACCCAGGAGGAGAATAGCCTAGCCCCAACCCAGTCGGAAGGAAAGTTTCAAAATTCACCCAATGAACAAAATTCACTAATGAACAAGGGGGAGAATGTTCTGGAGACCAGTGGAGTTAATCCCAGTGAAAGAGCTCTAGATCCCACACAGAATGAACAGAATGAGAATGAGCAAAGTTAACAGAAGGATGAAAGGCATAATGGAGTGATTCTATAGGAGAAATTCATTCAAGTTATCTCTCAGAAAAGTAATAGGAGCAGTAGGAAAGGCTCTAAAGGGAAAAGTAATATCTTATGACTTTGACTGTATTGAATGTCCGAGGAATAAATAACCCTTCCAAGCTTAATGCAATAAGAGATTTTGTTCTAAAGGAAAAGTCTCTAGTTTTTTGTCTTTTGGAAACCGAAATTAGAGAAGTTAATTTGAATAAACTTGGCTGTTTGGGTAGTAAATAGCAGTTTCTTACAAATCACCAAAGTTATGCCTATAGAAGGATTATTATTGCTTATGATGGGGATTTTTTGGAGGTGAAAGCTCTGGATTCCAATCAGTAGTTTATCCACACTGAGATCTACTTCAGAATGGAAAATTGTAGGGTTTCAGCTACTTTTGTCTACGCTTTCAATACTGTGTTTCAACGAACTGAACTCTGGTCTTCTATATAAAGAATTAAGGCTTCGATTAATGTTTTATGGTTAGTTAGGGGAGAGTTTAACACAACTCTATTCATATCGGAAGCAGAAAGAAATTATAACTTACTCAACTACTATTCGAATGTGCTTGATTGTATACAGGCGGTGGAACTTATAAATCTAAAATTTAAAGGTCATAAATTCACTTGGTCAAATAAACAAAGCTCTATTTGGCACATCAGAAAAAATTGGATCGGGTAATGGTTAATGTGGAATGGCTAAATACTTTTTTAAGGAGCACAACAAAGTTTCTAGACCCTGGAATTTCTAACCATACTCCTATGAGGATTGAAAATTTGTTTACTAAGACCAAAATTCACCACCCTTGCAGATTCAACAACTAAACAGTTTATTTGCATCTAAAAGCTCAAGTCTATCAAGAAGGAATTTAAGATCATTAACTCAAAGAGAGGTTAAAATATCTCTAAGGAGTTAGAAACAGCTAGAGATAAACTCTCAGTCATTCAGAAAAGGTTGGTCAAAAATCCTACAGATATTACTCTAGCTACAGCTGAAAAGGAAACAGTAAAGAACTATTTACAATTGGTGGATAATCAATGTTCTTTACTAAAGCAGAGAGCCAGAGCCAATTGGATAAAGGATGGGGATAGGTGTACTAAATTCTTCTTCAATACAGTCTTAGCTAGAAAGAATATAAATAAGATTACTTCCATAAAATCTAAAACAAGAGAGATGGTGTATAGATAAGATGGAATGGCAAAGGATGCAATGAACTTCTTTAAAAACCTCCTAGGTTCAGAGGTTTCCCCACCAGGAGTTGAAGCTAATTTTGGGCAGTTTATTTCAGCAAGCATTCCTTAACATGAGGCCCCTTCGCTAATTAGGCCAGTTTTGGATCAAGAAATAGACAAGGTTGTTTTTTATATGAATGGTTCTAAGGCTCCTGAACCTGATAGACTGAATGGGATCTGTTACCAAAAAAACCTGGAATTGTATAGGGGGCATAGTTAAAGAGGCTGTGCATGAGTTTTTCCTACAAAGAGTTTTACTTAAGGAAATAAACAAGACATTTCTGTGTTTGATACCTAAAAATTCCAACCCGACCTCATGGAGTGAATTTAGACCTATTTCTTGTACCAATTTCCTCTATAAGATCATCACCAAGATATTGGCAAATAGATTGAAGGAGGTTTTACATTTTCTCATCAGTGAGAACCAAGGAGCTTTTATGAGCAGCAGGGATATTGGGGACAATATTCTCCTAGTGCAGGAGCTTTTGGAAGGATACAATCACAGGAAAAATCCTCTAAATTATACTATTAAAGTGGATTTATAAAAAGCTTTTGATAGTGTCAACTGAAGTTTTCTGGTAAGAACCATGGAGGTCATGAATTTTCCCCATCGCTTCATAGGGTGGATTCAAGAATGCATTACTACTGCTTCCTATGAATTATTGATAAATGGGAGTCCTACAGAGGTTTTTAAAGGCAAAAAAGGGCTAAGGCAGGGGGACCCTCTGTCCCCTTATCTTTTCTAATTTGCATGGAGGTCCTCACGCAAATGCTGAAGCATAACACTTCAAAAGACTCCAAATTCATATTCCATTCCAAATGTAAGAAGCTCTCTCTAACTAGCTTATGTTTTGCAGATGATCTTATTCTTCTAAGCAAGGAAAATGTTTACTTAGTCTCTCTTCTGATGAATACTCTCAACTCTTTTAAGGAGGTGTTGGGTCTGGGTATCAATCTCCGTAAAAGTTACTTTATTCTCTCCAAAAGTGCTTCTCATCTTTCTAATGCCTTGGCTATTACAGGAATGGAATTAAAGGATCCTCCACTTCTATATCTGGGAATTCCTATTTCATCGAGGAGACTAAGGTTTTGTGAATGCATCCCTCTAATAGCAAAAATCCGGAAATGATTGGGATCTTAGACTAATAGAGCCCTATCCTATGGATGGAAACTCCAGCTTCTAAATTCAGTTATCATGTTTATGCAAGCCTACTGGTGTTCCTACCTTTTTCTATCAAAAGGGCTTATTAAAACTATAGAAAAACCGATGAAGCAGTGTCTATAGGGGAAGGAAATTGGGAGAAAGGAATAGAAAAAGTTAGTTGGAAGATTATCTATCGGCCAAAAGAAGAAGGATGATTAGGGTTGGAATCAATCAGCAAGAACAACATACTACTCATGACAAAGAGGATTTGGAGAATCCTAAGTGAAAAACAATCAATATGGATCAAATAGATTCATATCTATATATTGAAAGGTGAGAGTTTTTGGGCCCTAAGAATTAAAGATAGTTATTCTTGGTTCTTTAACCAAATTCTAAGAATGAGGGAAGAAGTCCAACAGTACATTACTTGCCAATTGGGGAAAGGGGAAAGAATTTCCCTTTGGTATGATAATTGGATAGGGCACAGAGCTTTAATCCATAACCAGCTGGTAAGATCCCTATTGGAGAGGTACCCTAAAAATACTAAACTTCATGACATAATTAGAAATGGAAGTTGGTTGCTAACTTCAGATGAGATTAGACTTTTGTCCATTCCATACTTTAGAAGCCTCAGAGACAGAGACAGATCTATAGAATGTGGTTCCAATTTCAGAAATAACTTTAAAGGAAGCTAAAAAGTTTAGGGATGGGACAGCTAATAGAGTAGGATGGTTTCCTGTAGTTTGGAACAAGGTTCTTAGACCTAATGCCAGTTTCCTCCTCTGGCTAACTACGTTGAACAGATTCAGCTCATTGGATAGGCTAAAGTTCCTAACCTCCTCTAAGGTATGTATTCTATATAATCTGGAGGATGAAACTAGAGAACATCTCTTTTTCGAGTGTGATTTCTCTAAGGTGATTTGGGTTAAAATATATAGATTATGTATTCCTAGGATTAACTACTGTAGACTCTCTGAGATCCTATTGGAATTATCCCATCTACATATGTCAAAACATGACAAGGACATCATATTGGTTTCGGTTGCTACATGTGTTCAAGTTGTGTGGAATGAGAGGAATAATAGAAGGTTCAGAGAGAAATTAAACTCTCCATTCTCTCTTACTGAACTTACTATTGCTAGCATAAGGGAACAACTGATTATAAATCATTTGAACCTACAATGTAGCAGAGGGATGTCTCTCACATGGAGAGTCTAGCCTTTTCTGTTATTTCCTAACTTCTAATTCAATCACATTCAAAATCATGACGTCAGATCAGAATAATTCGGATAGTAGAGATTCAAGCAGTTTATTTCAACAATTTACTTCTGGAAACTACTGAAGCAATTACTCAAACGCATTCACATTCAAATTCATAAGGTCAGATTAAAACAATTCAAGCAGTAGAGATTCAAGCTGTTTATTCAACAATCTACGTCGGGAAACTACTGAAGCAATTACTCAAATATATTCAAAATCATGGGGTCATATCAGATCAGAACATTACAAACAGTAGAAATTCAAGCAGATTTATTTCATCTCATCTACTTTCAGGAAACTACTGAAGCATCAGTTATGGTTATCACCTGTTGGAAAGGAAGGGGTCTTCACAGAAACTTCTCTTATGCATTGCACCAATATCACACCAGTTCCCTAAAATCAATACAGAGATCGTTATTGGGAAGACTCATATCTATATAAGAAGAGATGTAACTGATACAATAAGCTCACTTGAGTTTTGAAATCGACCCCTCTGATCTGTAATCGCGAAGTGGAACCTCCAGAGTAACACCTGTAGAGTTGGGGAAAATTGTTAAAACCTAATTGCTAATAGAAATCGTGATTTTGTTGTTGAGTAAGTTACCTAAGCTCAAGATCTCCTTGAAGCAGAGAAAAGAGTAGAAGAACTCGGGGAAGACACAACAACAACCTCAGATCGAGACCGTCATCTCCCCCCCCTATTGAGAAACTTCTGGAAAGAATAGAGAAAGTAAGGGTTCGTTATACCCAATCGCTAAAAGTCAACGTGAAGCATAGTTGAGCAGGTTACCTGAGATCATGATCTCCTTGGAGCTGAGTAAAGAGAAGTAGAACTTGGGGGAGTCGCACCACAGATTCATTGCCAGACACCGCCATCTCTCCCCCAAATCAAGAAACTTCTGAAAGCATCGAGAAAGGTAGGATTCGATATACCCAAATTGTTAAATAACTTTGTGTATACTTGATAATGAACGTCGCTTTTTGGTTACCTTGGACATTTGTAAACGTTTCACGCATGTGGGAAGGAGTCCCTCCAAATGTAATCTTTCAATTTTGTTAATGAATTTTTTAAATTCTCAAAAAATGTATATAATAAATAAAAATATAACTTATAAGAGTAAATAAAAATAAAATATTTTATTGAAATAAACTATTTTATTAAAATAAAAAATACAACTATTATTATGTAACATTGATTGCCTTATAAGTATTATGGTACTCCATGTTTAGGCCAATATTTCAAACTCTAACTCCTTTCCATAGGGTTATATTATAACGTCTGAACTGATTCAATTGCGAGCATTTTAACATTTAAGTAACACAAATAAATTGAAATCTGCCCTAAATATCATGTTTCAACATTGTTCTCGACCCAAAATGACGGTGTTTTATGTTTGTTTGCATATAAAACAACATCATTTTGGGTTGGAAATAGTGTTGGAACATGGTATTTGGGACAGAGGATCTGATGCTCAATTCAAAACATTTACAAATATAGTTACTGTCGTCATTTTATATATCATAACAAGATTATACGACATCATTTTGATGTGGATGGTGGTGGCATTCGATCTTGACTTTTTCCACTATTGATGGCATGTCTTATTCATGTCCAACAGGAATACAAGGCCTCTATTACTGTTTCCGCTCCTATATCCATGAGTGCAATGCCTTTTGCAGCCAGATCAACCCTAATCTGATCACTCCTTAAGAAGTCCTTGTTTTCCCTTGCAACTGTTATGTCCTCTATCAATTGCATCACCTCGCTTTCTTCTATTTTCGCTATCATTAATGCCTTATTTTTAAGTTGTTGTAATACCTATTCGGTAAGTTATTATATATAATTTTCAACAGAGCAAAGACTAAGACATTAACATCATAAAATAACATTTAGGAATGCCACCTAAAAATAACTACAAGGTTGTTCCAATTCTAGAACCTTAAAAACCACCTTAACTTCTTTCTCAACCTCAGTAAGGGATTGAAGTAGAGATAATTGATAATGCTTTTGTAGTTTCTTTTGCAATTTTTTAATGAAGAAAAACCATAAAAAGAATCTTTCATGACAAACATAAACTAATGAAATGTCGAATACCTGCATGCATGCACATATGAAGTGGCACCATCATTACCATAACGAAATGGTTTTCCAAGACTATACCTTGAGCATGGTTAATAAAATGTTTATAAACTTCAGCACATCTTGGAAAGCAACAGTCAATAGATTTGAAGTATTCAAATCATCTGACATTTTAGTTTCAAATTCATCATGTAGTTTACTAATGCACTTTCAGGCATCTGCGCTAACTGCAATTGTTTTACCATTCTCCACTGTTCCCTCCTCCAGCTTTGATTCTTTAATTGGTTACAGAGCATTATCACAATCTTGCTATGTCTACATACATAACAACACCTTCTCTTTAGCGCAAAGGTTCTGTAGACAAATACTTGTATATGTACACAAATACATGTCCAAATATGCTTGTGCATTATATGTCGTCTAGTAATAATAGGCTGCATTTATTGGGTAATGAAGCACATTTTGGAAGCATTACATTAGTTATATTGTAGAGGTTTCATCAAATTCCAAGGAGAAAAGCGAAATTGAAGCCAATAATTCCAATACAATTGAGCATTTAGGTTGTCGTATACTGGCCCAAACACTTGTGCCTGCAATCATCTTTGAAATTAAGGTTGCATAAACAACCCTCTCATTTAGATTTGTAATTCAAATGGCTCCAAACAAGTTTCACCTGATGAAAACTTAAACGAAGGCATTCTCATTATAAAACACAGGTGAAATTATGGCGAACTTCCTTATGGTTATGTTACTCATGCCACTCATTTGTTTAATGGCTTAGACTCAATGAAAACACTTCACTATATGCTTACTTATACACTAAATTTCCACCACATAGAGTATACACATGGATAATTAAAAAGGACTATTTATAGCAGGTTGTAATGGGGCTACAGGTTGAGGTGAGGAACAATGGATAAAAGAGGTTGAAACATAAATATTAGCAAAGCATTTAAGCAAAAGCAGGGAACAATTATGTAGATCAAACCGTGAAAGTCACCTCACTCAAAAGAATTCAACCATAACCTTTCTTGAAAAAGATGAAACATAAATGTCTTATTTTCTTGATATCACCCAAAAGATAAATTTTTCTCTTTTTTCCAATAAAAGAATATTTACAAAGCAGTAGCAACACCAAAGACTTCCAATCCCATATTTCATATTATTTATTCTTGCACCATTTGATTCCTATGTTTCCCATAGTTAAATTTATAAGCCACTTTAGTTTAAATGCATTACTTATATCTATGGTTGGGTAAGATTTTATCTAAAGATTTGGGATTGTAATATAGATTCGACCAAAATAAAAATAACTTATGGCTAAAAGGGGTTGACTAGGGATATTGAATCAAGTAAGTTATTTAAGTTAAAAGTTTCAGAAATTAGGATGGCCTTTTGTCATTTTCATACATGCATACACCGATATGGTCTCAAAATGGTTCAAAGAAAATTATATGGATATATTCACAAATAAGAACATCATACATCAAAGAAAATATAGACTAAAACAAATGTATCGATCTTTTACAACATAAAAGCTCATAGGTTAATACAAGTTACCTCAACTTCACACAATACCCTATCACTTTATTGTCGAAGTTTATATAAATGCATACTACTAGCTAACTCAAACATCAACGTATTGTTAATCTTACTCTTAAATAATTAATTGTTTAACATAGATACAATCTAATCCCTTTAAATTGCAGCTCATGAAACTATGTAGTGGACCAACACAACAAACTAGCTAACATACTATAATAAACCAAAATAAATTAAAACAATCATAACAACAATTGAAACAAAATAAAAGTGAAAGTAAAGACATCACTCATTGCAAAAAGAATATAATAACATAACATAACATAACAATTCCTTCCCCACATGTAAACCAATATTATCCATAATATGATGAAGTATACAAAAAGGAGGTTAATTATAAAAAAATCTCAAACTTTGCTCAAATTTGGAATTATAGCCTGAATTTTAAAAAATGACAATTAAATATTCAAACTTTCAATCTTTTTCAATTCTAACCTGACATTAATGTCTCAGTTAAGTTTACTAACATGGCTTGTTATGCGCTCCAGAGACCCAAAATACTTATACACGTCAGACCAAATTAACATAACTAATGAAGATTAATTAAACTATCATTTAATAACATAACTAAAACTGCAACATTTTTGGGAATAAAATACCTAAATGACAGATGCAGCCCTTCGTTCTCGCACAACCCCTCATTCTTGCATCATACCAAGCTACTGTGTTTGTTCTCGCATCACACAACTGTCCTCTCCCTCTTTCTTCTCTCTATCTCTCTCTCTTTTATGAATCTATTTATTTGGATTTTAAGAGAAAGGCAGAGAGCACCATAGAATAATATTTAGGGATAATCATACCTTTAATTTAATAAGACATTTAAAGGAGTTAAAAGGTCTGTGTTACTCGTTTCATAAAAACAAACCGTTCACAGTTTGGTTTGTGATTTACAACTCCTATTTAACTAATCTAGTAACGCCACCATCCAATTTTAGTGTCCCTTTTAGTTGACTATGTATTCTTGTTCCTGTGCCTCAGTTTTACATCTCTTCTCTCTCTTTTCAATTTTATGTCTAATTTTCATGGTTGCCTATTCTTCTCTTTTCGTTAGAACCCTCCTGTTGTTATTCTAACCCTTAGCAAGTTTCTTCTTTGTCTTAGGTTCCTTTTTATTGTTACTCTATTTAATGGGTTCTCACCAAGTTTGTTAGTGGAACCAATCAATCGTTAATGTCAAATAGGCTTTTCGGTTTATCCAAAACAGTTGTAGATTAATGATGGATAATGCATTGCTTGAATGAAGGGAAGAAGATGTCTCTACTGAATCTCTAATCGCTTTACCATGTTAACCATTCCTTTCATTAGGTATCCATTTGTCTTTCTATATTCCTTCTATTATGTTTCATTGTAATTCAACTACTTTCATGGAAAAAAAAGTTTCAGAATCACATGCATTTATGGTTTTTCTCTGTAAGCTCCTGAATTTTTTTTGCCTTCTTTTGTATCTTTAACTTGAATTCTTAGTTGTTGATTTCATAATCAATTATTTAAATTTGACCTTATTGTCTTGCATGTTAAAGAACTAAAACAAAGCAATTTTAGTTAACGATGTAGTTTAGTTAATCTTGATTAGTTATGATAATTTGGTCTGACGTTTATAAGTGTCTTGGGGGGGGGTTTCGAGAGGGTGCGCTGAGAAGGAGGAAGACGAAGTGAGCACTTATGAAGAGGGGGGACAGGGAAGTGTGAACCTTTAGTTCACGAAGAAGGGCGTCATCTTGTACTCTATGCAACTCGTTTTATGTTTAATTCTGTCTAGGCAGGCTATAAATTATAACCAGTATTTAGCGTATGGAGAGTTAGATGAATCAAATGGCTACTACAATCAGTCGTTTAAAGGTGTAAAATTATGCCAATTTACCATCCTAAAAAATGCTAAACCCAAAGGGGAAGTTTGTGCAATGGTATTGAGAAGCAGAAAGGAGTTGGAATTGCCAACAAAGACACCATGTACATCAAAACAAAAAGAAAAGGAAGGGGCAATCAAAGTAATTTTCTAAATGAAAAGGTATTGACAAGTAAAAATTCTCCTCCAATTAAATAAGAAATTATTCCTCCGTTTCTTAAAGCCCTAATGGAAAATCGAAAATATGAATGCAATTTAAGCTTATAAAAACTTCTAAAAAATATGATATAAATAGTCCATCTTTTGATGTTTTTAAATAAATTCCTCATAATACTAAATTTTTGAAGAAGTTGTATATAGTAAAAGGGAATATATAACTTAAAAGATGTGAGAAGATTAAGGTAAGAGCGAGTGTTTCAGTAATCATTTAGAAAATTCTTCCTAAAAAATAAGGATCTTAGTATGTTTTTCATCCCTTACACGATAGGTGACACTAGAATCGAAAAGACCATGTTATATTTAGGAGCATCTATCAATATTATATTGTACACCATCTATTATGTTCTAAATCTTGGACCAATAGTAAAAACTAGTTTATTGATTCAACTAACTAATTGGTCTTATGCATATCCTAAAAGGTTAGTTAAATATTGCCTTGTTTAGGCTAATTATAAATTGATTTTATTCAACTATTTTTATGGTCTATATATAGAAAACAATGATTGATCATTAACTATTTTATTAGAATGACCTTTTCTTAAATTTTCAAAAATAAAGATTGATGTTTATAATGGTACACTAACTATAGAATTTGATGGTGAGTCTTTTCAATTTAATATATATGATGTTATGAGATGTCTTAATGTTAATTTTCTTATATACTCAGTTGATTTAATTGATTCTCCAATATAAGATGTTGTTGAACTCGAAGTGAAAATAAGATAGAGGTAGCCAACCATGAACATCTTAAGAAGAAAATGAAGATTTGAAGTTAAGTTTTAAATTATAGGATGTAATGATGGATTCAAACGAATTTGTGAAGGTGAAAAAATTGGGTAATGTGTCTTATGTTGAGTTGCTAGTGTTTAACGAACATCCGTTACCATCTATTTTTTAGGCACCAATATTGAAATTGAAACAACTTCTGAGTCATCTTAAGTACATGTATTTGGGAGATAAAGGAATGTTGCCAATCATTATTTGTAACAAGCTTAACGAGAGACAAAAAGAAAAGTTAGTAAAAGTTCTCGTAAGGTCCAAAACAACCATAGGATGGACCATTTTTGATACAAGAATAATTAATTTCTCTACCTATGTGCACTTAATTTTGTTAAAAGAAAGAGTGAAACCAATTAAGCAATTGTGAAGGAGACTAAATCAACACACCATAGAGTTAGTGAAGAAAGAAATTTTCAAGTTTCTTTAAGCTGGAGTTGTCTATCATATTTCAGATAGTAAACGGGTAAGTCATGTTCAAGTTGTTCCCGAAAATATTGGCATTATAGTGGTAAAGAATCAAAATAATAAATTAGTACCCCTAGTGGTGAGTTTGTATTAATTATAGAAAGTTAAATGTTGTAATTAAAAGGATCATTTTCATTCACCATTTTATTGAATAGATGTTACGAAGGCTAAAAAGTTAAGCTTCCTATTGTTTTCTAAATGTTTTTTTTATGTTATTTCTAGATTGTACTTTCTTAAAAGGATCAAGAAAAACCAACTTTCACAAGCCCTTTTGGAACTTTTACATAAATGAATGCTATTTGAAGCTTGTAAAACACCTACCACTTTTAAAGGTGTATAGTAATTATATTTTCAGATTATGCTAAATATATCATAGAGGTTTTCATGGATGATTTTACCATTCATGGAGATTCATTTGATAGTTGTTTGTATAATCTAACAATTTTTTATAGAGGCGCATAGGAACTAACCTTGTTTTAAGCTTTGAAAAGTGTCACTTTATGGTGGAATAAGGTATTACTTTAGGACATAATATTTTGGTTAGAGGTTTAGAGGTAGATAAAGCTAAAATTAATGTTATTCAGTCTCTTCTTTATCCCATTAATGTTTAGGATGTTTGTTCTTTTCTTAGACATATAATTTCCTACCAGTGATTCATTAAAATTTTTCCCACATTGGTTTGCTTCTTTGTAAGTTACTATATAAAGATGTGATTTTTAAATTTGACAAGGGGTGAAAATGCATATTTGATAATTTGAAATAGTTACTGACATCAACACCGTTAAATTAAGAGTCTTCCATTCAAAATAGTGTCCAATGTGAGTGGTTATATTCTGGGAGCCATCTTAGGTCAACGAGTTGGGAAAATCTCATATTTTATATATTACATATTGTTGACCTTAAGCGATCCTTATAGAAAATATTCAACCACTAAAAAGGAGCTCCTAAATATTGTCTTTTCTTTAGAAAAAATCCATTCTTATGTATTATGTACCAAGGTAATTGTTTTTTATGATTATGCAACCCTTAGGTATTTGATGACAAAGAAAGATATGAAACCAAGATTTAAGAGGTAAATACTCTTTTTGAGTAAATTTGATTTAAAGATCAAAGATAAGAGTGGAGTAAAAAAGAGAGTCACTGATCATTTGAGCACCTAGTTCATATAAAGAATGAAACCAATTTGCGAGAAGAGTTTCTTAATGAGTAGTTAATTTTTACGAGCTTAAATTTTCCATAGTATGCAAATGCCGTTAGTTATCTAGTTACAAATAGTTTACCAACATATTTGTCTAAGACTAAAAAGACAAGCTCAACAGTGATGTGAAGTATTACTTATGGGATTACCTGTATCTTTGAAAGCATTATGCTTATTAGGTAATAAGATGGTGTGTACTTGAAACTGAAATTTCTTCCACTCTTACTTTTTACCATTCATACATATATGGAGAACATTTTGGAGCTAAGAGAACACTAAGAAAAATGTTGGATTATGGTTTCTTTTAGCTTTCTTTAATTCAAGATATATATTCTTTTTTTGCAAATCTTATGATTGTTTCTAAAAAATGGGTAATATTTTGCAATGTAATGAGATATCCTAAACTCTAATTTTGTTTGTAAAATTTTTGACGTATAGGGTATTAGTTTTATGAGGTCATTTCCTACTTCTTTTAGGTTTGTTTACATTTTATTAGTTATCGATTATATCTTAAAGCGAGTGAAAACAAAGGTCACCTTGATTAACAATTTTAAATTTGTAGGTTTCTTAAAATCTAACATATTTAGTAGGTTTAGTGTTTCAAGAGGCCTAATTAACAATCACATAACAAATTTTTATAATTGGGCTATGAAAGAATTAATGAAGAAGTATCATATTACTTATAAAGTTGCTACATCATACCATCCATAAACTAATGGAAAATTGATGTTGTAAACTAAGGAAATAAATTTAACATAGAGAAAATGGTCGGTCTAGTAAAAAAGACTAGAGTATGAATTTGGATGATCCACCATAGGCATATAAAAGAACCTACAAAACACAAAACTGTATATCTTTGTATAGGTTAGTATTCGATAAGTCATGCCATCTTCCAGTTGAATTAGAAAGTACGGCATTTTGGGATGTCAGACAATGTAATATGAATTTGGTTGAGAGTGATGAACATAAGAAATTGTATATATGAGAATTAGAAGAAATTTGTAACAATACCTATGAAAGCTTCAGAATTTATGAGAAGAAAATAAAAGCTTTTATAATAAAATAATTTTCAAAAATAATTTTGTATTAGCCAAAAGATTCTCCGTTATCATTATAAGGTTAAATGATTACTGTGTACCTTGTTGGATTAAGCCTTTTATTGCTTCGAACATGTTTCCTTATGGTGCCAAACAAAATTAAAAGTTTAGCCACAACCTATAAGTTTAAAGTTAATGGCCACATACTTAAGCCTTTTTATAAAGGTTTGTAATTCAAAAGCATAGAAGAAGTTAATCTAGTAGTTCTTGTCTATACTAATCACTAGACGAAGGTATTAAGACTAGCCAACAACAATAAACTAAGAGGCTACTCAAGAGACATCTTCAGTCTCACTTTATTTACTTTGCACATTTTCATTTTTATGAGTATTTATTTTTAATTTCTAGTTTTACAGTATTTTGGGGTTGTTGATGTTTACTTAGCACTCATTTTTTGTGGTTTTATACAAGGTTATTGTTACTTTAAGGGTTAAATTTATTTTTAAAACTTAATAATGATAAATAATATAAAATTCTTCTTGTTCTTGTTCTTCTTGTTCTTCTTCTTCTTTTGAGGTTTGTTTATCACACTCCCTACCATCACTAACCCTCCCCTACACACCAAACTCCTAGCGCGTTGTCGACAATCACCTTCCATCTTCAATCCTTTTCATTGCCAACATTTACCTCCCACCACTAAACTTTCCTCTCCATTTTCAATCCCTTAGTCACCATCACTAATCCTTTTATCCCCTCTCCTAATGTCGATGTTCCTTCACTTGTTATTCTCAATAATGTGACCTAACCATAGGGAGATCCAAATCAAAAGTTAGGATACTATTTCAATTGACTCACAACAAGCTCCATTATTACTGAAATCACTGTGTTACCTATCGCATTTTTCATCGCCTTCACCATCAGAGCAAGCCACTATAGACCCCATCCTTTAGTGCCTACCTTACTTTATTCTCTTTCTCATGCACTAGCTTACTCACAACCACTGAAACAACAATGAGGAGGCCTTTTCATACGCTCCCAAACCCATAAAAGGAAGGTAAATTTAGGTAGTAAATTGAAACTCAAAGATCGAGGGATTTAACACTTTCACTAATATGTAGGATAAGACCATGTATGAAAAGTTGTGCAAACAAAAACGGGACCCCTATAAGTATATTTGTACTCAGATTTTGGAGGACTTAAAATTTATGAGGAATTTGATATGTTGGTTATTTAAATAGTTTAACAAAATTACATGATTGTGAGGTGTCCTACTTTTACTTAACTCGCTTATTAATTTTACACTAATTTTCAATTCAATGATGATCCTGAGCTTAACTTGTTTATTAAGTGGACATTTCAAATATATATATTTGGCTTTGGGTGGGAGAAGAGGGAGGAAACTCTTTTTTCTTCATTTTTCTTAATTATTTTCTGTTCTTCGTTGAAAAAACATTAGTAAATTATGGTCTTTAATGGCTAGGTTTCTTTTTCTTGGTTGAAGGGAGTTGAAACCTTTGGAACTTTGTAGAACATGAGATGTTTGGGTTTTAATGCAAATCATTTTTTTATTGAAAATTTGAATTGTTCTTTTATGCTTATGTGTTATGATTATTTGGGTTGATTTCTAATAAGCTTTAATTAGTTTGTTGATTGAAATAATCAATTGTTAGATTAAATATTGAATACATAATTGCTCGGTTCCTTTAATCTTTATAACTACTAGGAGTTCATAATTTGTTGTGTCAATAATCATAAATCATTATCTACTAGGAAGAACTCTTAACTAGATTAAATGCAATTGTAAATGTTATGTTGTCTTGATACGATGGTCTTTCTAATTTTCAAAAATATTGTTTAATTAAAATTTAAATCGTATGTGAGATTGATGAACAATAAGGTTTAATTAGATTACGTGTTTCTAATTAGCTAATCACAAGTAAAGACAATTATTAAATACCATAATAAATATGTGAATAACAAAATAATTATCTTTTATATCAACGATTAATTGTAGTTCTAATGATCGATATGACCGTATACCAAGGTTAGTTTTAATGATAATATTTATATTTTTTGTTGAATTTAATCTGCTAAATTTTATTACAAAATATTGTGTTATCTCACCCCATATTTTGTTATTGGATTTGTTACGTAATGACTAACAAATTGTAATTTCTCATAGGAACGATCCCTTATACATATTTATTTTTATTACACGAGATTATAATTTACTTTAAATGAGGAAGACAATATTATGAGTAATAACCATAACACTATTGATTATAGAACCAACCATCCTCGGCTATCTCAATTATTAATTAAAGATTGAATGAGCTTTGTATTCCAACTTACAATACCTGAAATATTAAAGTTCGTCAACCATCAATTGGTTGGGACAATTCACTGTCAGTGAAGACTTAAATTGATTAGGCGAGTCAGGAAGCCATAAATTCTGCTAAACATTGATACTTTTGTTATCCCCTACTAGCTTACATTAACCCTGTTTTAGAAATTAAAGATGCCCCGATTTGATTGTCCTCGTCTCTTTGTAGTACTATCCAATAGGGTCGTTCTTATCATTTTATAGGCCTTGGGCGAAATAAAAAAAAAAGAGCCCCAATAAATCGACAATATACAAGCATGTAAACTTAAAGTTTACACATTTGTATGAAACATAAACGACTCAATTTATAAGTCTACATACTCAACCAAATATTAAATGATCATAACATCAGCTAATAATATCTTACAAATATC
>JAOQMS010000005.1:6269989-6283201 GCA_027563885.1 Erythroxylum longipes
TTTGAACCCCTTGGTGTTTTCCCTTCATATTAGAACCATTGTCATAACCTTGACCCCTTACATTATAAACATTAAGACTAAGAGAATTAAATGCATTCAATAATTCATTGAAAAGTCTCAATCCAAATGCGTCATCTACCTTCAAGAACTTTAAAAAGTACTCCTTTATTTTTATTTGTTTATTTGACATATTCACATATTGTACTAACAAACTCATTTGTTCTTAATGGCTCAAATATGAGGTACAATCAAGAATAATAGAAAAGTATTGAGCCTCTTTAATGATCCCTATGATAGAACTTATAACACTATGGACCAACAGAGAAATCAACTCATTTTGAATATTGTGACCAAGATAATGAAGATGAATTTCATGATTTTTTAATACATTTAACATGATCTTGCATTATTATATCAAATCCAGCAATCATCTCAGTCAATCCTAAAAATTACCATTACCATTTTGGTAAAGTTTCTCATTGGATCCTCGAAAAGCTAAATTATACTTAACAAGATATTTCACAACAGAAACTATTCTTATCAAAACTTGTCTCCAACGTTCTTTCTCCTTTACAATTTTTTGTTGCAAATCTTTATCAACTGTTTGATTTTTGTTTAATCTTACTCTTAATTCATTTCAAATTCTCATATTAGTCATATACTCAATGCAATTCTCATGTTCTTTGAGTCTCTGACTAAGATGCTTCCAATCTCTAAATCCATTATTTGCTAATCTACTTTGTTTATTATTAAATATGAACAACTTATAACAAAAACAATATACTTTATCTATATGTTTAGAATAAACCAACCATTTTCTATCGCTAATCTCTCCATTACTCAAATTTCTATAATAATAAGAATATGAAAAATGATGAGAAGTATTGTCTAAAGGAAACACAAGATTCAATTCTCTTACAGGCCCTTTTTCAACTAAAATATCCCTTGCTTTATTATTAAGATTATCCTAATTTCTAGGATCATAAATATCCAATATAAGGCTTACTTGCTCGTCTGCCTTTAAATTTTCTAAAGTGGATGCATTTGGTACATGATCATGCTCACTCAAATTTCTAATATCCTCATGAATATGAATCTCATCACTCAAAATTTCTTTATGTTATTCAAAACTACCTTCACCTAATTATTCGGGACTCTCACTAAAGGAATCTACTCTTTTAATAAATTTATTAATTGCTCATTTTTTAGATTCTATCAACTATTCTACTTGTTTTCTTTTTTTTTTCACTTCCAGACAAATCCTTTTTAGGCAACATAATATAAACCAATTATAATACAGTTGGACTAGAAAAAGAACAAAAGCATCTGCATGAAACTGGAAGAAGTATGCAAGTACAACCAAACTCCAATAGCTTCACAATATATCGCAAAGATATATCAATGGTATTATATCTGTGATAGAGGAACAAAAAATAAATAGCAAAATTTAATATCTAATATTAAAAATGAAAAAAACAAAGAGCAAATTGTAATGATAGAGAAACACTAATTTCTAAAAATACAAGAAATTAGCATACTTAGGAAAAAATATAGTAAATAATATTCTCAATTATTAAATATTCTAAGTTTCGTAAGTCAAATATTATCCTATTCTATAAGCTGTGGAAATGATTGAATATTATTATCTTACGACATGTTTAATAGAATCATACGTATTTTTATAATAAAGGAAATCATTTATATAGTCTTTGAATTGAGTAACTTAAATTATTTAATTTATTCATATTATCACTAAACTTATGTGAACTCTACTAAATCCAACAATTATTACATTACTTGTGGCAAAGTATAATGAAAATTACAATTACAAAAATTAAATTATTTATTAATATTTAATTATTTTTATAAATAATAAGTAATTTAAAAATAAAAAAGGAGAAACACAAATAAATATAATATTATTTAATATTAATGTTATGATTTAAAATGCTAATATAATGTCCACGTTAATGACAAATTACAAATTAATTATAACATATTCAAATATTTAATAAGCTAAAAATACATTAAAAATCATAAACTTTACCTTTAAATTACACTCAGAACTCAGAAGACAAAATTGTGAAAATTTTTTGCTGCCAATTTTTGAGTTGGAGTACCTTAGATGCATATGTTGATGAAAATAAAGAAATTAGAAGGTAAAAATACACTTAAATACATAATGTATTTAGGTGTATTTCTAATTTCTTTATTAAAAAGTTGCTGTTAACTTGTTATACTTATAAATAGTTTTGAAGTATTTAGGTGTATTTTTACCTTATAATTTCTTTATTTTGAAAGTTAACATTAATTTATTCAATGTTGGATGTTGGTAAATTACTCTACCAATGTTCTCCGCATTTATACTACATTTATTACACACACATTGATAATGTATTAATGCTACCTAAAGCTTGGCAATATTACACAAGTTAATGAAGCTTTTTTTTATGGTAGACCTAGGGTAGATGCCCTGCTTACCCCTGCCAAGGGCCGACACTGCAAACCACAATAAAGGCAGTTATCTAACCATGATATAATTAGTAGAATAACAAATAACTATCATCCGTGAAAAATAAAATTTGTCACATAATTAGGTTCCCTTAGCTACCTACGATCGTGTAAACAACTGTCAAACATCATCATGCTTTTATTGAAGATATTTATGAATAATAATTAATATAAAATTTATCTTCTTATATAAATAATCATTAATTTATCTCAAATTAAATTATCTGCATTATTAAGTCATGAAATTTGAATGCTAATAACTTGAATTAATAAAAGTTTAAATTCTTTTCATAATTATACAAAATAAAAATGTTCCAACTTTTAGATTTAAATGATAGTAATTAAATTAAAGTTATTCTTTTCATCTATTAGTAAATTTCTCGCCTTTTAAAATTTTAACTAATTTAATTTTAATATATTTATTCTACATTCTATTTGTATTTGAGAACTAATCACTTTTCAAGTTTTGTTTAATAAAGATAGTCTAAATCATATTAACTTTAAAATAAATTTATTCACTTTTTTCTTTAACTAATTTAAATTAATTTTTAACTTAATTAATATATTTTTATTAAATTTATTTTAAAAATTAGAAAAAGAATCTTTGCAAATTTAAATTTATTTTGTAATATAATATAATATTTCTTCTCTTACACCCTGTTTGGAACAATAAGAATTGAATTCAATGTTGGAATTGAATTCAATGTCTTATATTTGGAACCGAAAGAAATAAAAGAATTGAATTCAATTCTTTAACTACAACTACCCAACTTCAGTAATTGAATTCTTGCCCAAAATCATAAGAATTCAATTACTGAATCGTTTTAACTGCTACTTTTTAACGTTAGAAAACTATCTTCCCACAATACCCTTATTTCTCTCTTTAACAAAGCCCTTTTTTCTCTCTTCAACACATCCCCTCACTTTTTTTTGTTCAATGCAGCCCTCACTTCTCTAACCCTCATTTCAACACAGCCCTCACAACTTATCTTCTTTAACTAATTTCCAACGCTCACTTCTTCAACTTATTCACAAGTTGTTGATTATTTAATAAGGTTATCTTTTAGTTAAGAGTAAAAATGTCATATGAAAGAATTGAATTCATTTTGATTATGTTCCAGTGTAATTGAATTCAATTTTAATATTACTAGATTTATTCTAAACAGTGTAAATTGAATTAAATTCAATCTCATCGTCGTAATTCAATTCAATTCCAACATAAAATTCAATTCCATAGTTTCCAAAGCCCCCGTTAAGTAATTAGAGAAATTTCCTTATAAATTGGATCACTATTTCACAACAATCAGTTTTTAAGTTCATGCTCCGAATTACGAGGTTTCAATCTCATGTAGATGCTGAGAGAGTGAGCGAAAATTAAAAAAGGTTATGTTCCTTTTGGAGAGGTTATTTTATGGCGCAACAAGTTATGAGAGTGAGGGTTCGTAGATGTATTGCATTTACCCTTTTTTATTCGTTTTCAAATTTCAATCGTTTTATATTTGAATTGGCTTTTTGATGTGCAGGCATTTCGTGAGCAGAATCTGGAAAGGGCGAAATCGAGACTTAGTCTGTGTGCAGAAGATATCAGAGGTCAGATAGAAGCAAGTCACCTCTTCGGAATTGTGTTCGCAGCTTGGAGCAGTTCTTGGAATGCTAGGTGATTGCCGCCGTGTCCTCTGACTCTGTGTAACCCTCTTGGTCTTGGTCCCTGTATATTGTCTTCCTTGGTAATGATTAATGATATTAATATTAATTGTTTTGTACGTAAAGAGTTAATAATGGTGGATCATCGACGAATCCTGGGAAGTAGTTTGGGGATAGTGACTTAAAACAAATATAAAGAAATCTGAATACATGATTTCAAATAAAGGTCGAATAAAGGACAGTGGTTAATGTAGTAACCAGCCTTTGTTTTGGACTGAGGTTGGTCTTGAAGGCGAAGATGAATAAAAGAACAAGCACTAGTCTTTCTGAAGTTTTATTCTTTGCTGATTAGATATAGGTATGGAATATCTTTTTTTCTTAATAGAGCAATGGTCTATAAAGAAAGGAAGGTCAATTGTGAAGAATAGGACAAGTGAATAGGGATTTGCACCATCTTTTCAGAGATATTTGTTAGGAGAAACCATTTGGTTGAAGTTTCTGATTCTTTTTGTAAAAACATCTGCATTACCATTTGCCATGAAGGGTCTGATCCACAGGAATTTCTTCCAACATAGAGCTGATCGTTTTTTGTTCAAAAGACATGTGACTCGTGGATTGTTCAGGTTATCTTATTGGCGTTATTGGTGCTTCTCGTGTTTAAGTATCTTTTTTTTTGGTTGCAGTCGAGCTAATGGGGGGCACAGATCTGCTTCACTTATTTTGAAGAGAGTGTGTAGAATTCCTCGCAAAACTGCCTACCGATGACATGGAGGTTACAGTTTAGATCCTTCACTATTCATGTTGAAGTGTCTAGCATTCTAGCCCTAATATGTTGAAATTATCCTATTACAGATCGCACATAAACTTTCAGTATCACTTAACAAAATTGGAGATCTAAAATATTATGATGCTCAATTGGAAGCAGCAAGAGATTTCTATGTTTGTTCTTTGGATGCGCGTCGTGATGCAATGCATCATCCTACTGTTCCATTGGAGGTTAGATACCTAATTTTCTGGTTTCTTTTGGCCATAACAGCAGTTTTTTTAACCTTTTAAAACCAACCTTGTACTGTACATAATTGTAGTTGATATGGTTGTTCAGGAACACGAGGACTATATGCCCCATATGAATTACTTTGATAATACAGATGGAGACTCTAGTTTCCCAAAACTTTATGACTTCTACCATATTTCTAACTTTATAACTTTCTTTTCCTTTAATTGTCATATGTATGCAAATAATGGCTGCTTGTAATAAAGGGTTGCTAACATTTTAATCCTTAACCGAGTTACTCAATACCTCTAAATTTCAATCTCTTGTGCATACTTGGTTGCTTTTTTGTTGGTGACCTTCATTCCTTGTCTTCCTGTTTGCTTCTGTGTTCTTTCTCTTGTTCCTGCTCTGAGAGTTATTCATATCTATAATTGTATTCTTGCTGGTGTTCAAAGAAGCTAAAGTTTTGGTGATTTTTTGAGAAATTCGATGCCTAAGTTTCACGGAAGACAAGAAGATGAAAATAGTGTTAGCCTTTGAAAGAATGTGTATAGCATGTGCATACTTATGTCACTTGGGGTCATGATGTATGCTCTTGATAGAAACATGGACCAGATTTGATGCTATTTCTAGAATGTTTGGATTCACCATTTATCAAATTATGAAGTTGAACATTCATTCTTTCTGCAACTAAGACTTGAATGTATGTTAAACACCCTGCATCCATGACTGTCACTGATTCTAATATGTCGTTGCTTTTCTGCAACGATTGTAAACCCTGGATGTGGGTATATCTATTGCAAATGTAGCTGACGCAGACAGGGATATTGGAAATGAAGATGAAGCACTTTGATAGATTCCGTGAAGCTATACAATCATTGGAATCTTTGACATTAAGATCTGAAGAAACTAATCTTGAGCAGTGGTAAGATTCTCTACTTAAACATTTTCTCCGACCTTTTGGATCTTGAAATTTGATTTCATTAATTCTAATTTGAACTGCAGCGCCTTTGTGTCTAGGAGTTCCCTAAAAGCCAAACTGGGGAGAAAGAGCGACATACTGATACTAGCCTTTGAAATTAGTCTTTTTCAGAAGATAAAAAGTTAAAAACTTTCAAGAACTTGTTCCTTCTGTGCAGGTAATAGTCAACTCAAATAAGCTCAATTTGGCAACGGTGATCAGTATATATGGAGCTTTAGAGCAAAATGAAATGTGTTAGCCCATTCTTGGAGCACAAGGGTAGGGGTTTGTACCTTACATCAAGGACAAGCTTACAGTTGCACTGCTCTTCTCATGCCTAGATTTGGTGGTCGGTGCTCTGTTAACTTGTTCAGAATCTTCAGATAGAATGTGGTGCACTGGTATTGTTACCAGAATCGGTACGTTAAGCTAACCATAAATATTGAAGCTTGCTTAATTATTCCAAAGTAGCTTTAGGATATTAGCCACTCTCTGCCTCTAATTGTTATTTCGTTATTTTATCAAATATTTTATTTCCTTCTCCCCCTTTTTACCTTATAAAATAGAATTAGTTGAAAGGTTAGAGACTATAGAAGTTTAGTTTTACGATGAACTTTTTGTGATTAACGTTCTGGTTTTTGTTCAAGTGGATAGAAGTTAAGTCTACCAGAGGAAGCAGTCTAATAATATTACAATGGACTCTTTTTCATCGATCTTTTGATATCAAAAAGAATTTCTTTTTTATGGAATTTGTTAAGAATAATTTGAGGAAAGACAAATGAATTATAAAATAAAAAGCAAATAAAAGATCTTATATTAAAAATACAAATATATGTATTATGTTAGGTGAATGTCCATTCAACAACGTAATCAACACTTGGTATAAGTAAAAAGCCTGAATAATTGACAAGGCTTTGAAATAATAATCTCTTATTGGTGCCTGCTTAGGTTTGAACATCAGTTGCCAATTTCTCTCGTAAGACTTTTCTTAATATTTTGCCAGATGGTGCCTTGGGAATGGCTTCTATGAAGAACACCTTCTTCAATCTCTTGTAGAAAACCACCTGCAGTAATGATCACCACGTTATCCATTTCAGGAGTTAGAAACAGAAAGTAGTTGGAAGCACTAGTAGCAGTAGTATTATGTTTCTTTTCATCATCAACAACACGTACTAGTGAAATAATAAATATTTACCTGCTTTGAAATGTACTGTTTAATTTCATCTTCTGTGATCTGGGAGTTATTTGATCTCACGACAAATGCAACTGGAACTTCTCCAGATGCTTCATCCTTCATCCTGAGAGTTGGAATTCCCTTCCTTGTAAGGAATCAATCTTGAGGTTTTCATAATAATTTCAGTTCTATCACTTTTTTTCAATTAATGTGTACTCTCCATCATACCTATATGATTTTGAGATAAATTCTGTATAATGTACAAAGACAGTGAACGGGGGAACTTACGCAACCACAGCAGCATCAGATATATCAGCATGAGCTATTAACATGGCTTCAAGCTCAGCAGGAGGAACCTGATACCCTTTATATTTGATAAGCTCCTTTAATCTGTCGACAATGAAGAGCTCATCATCGTCGTCGATATATCCAATATCTCCCGTGTGTAACCATCCTTGCTTATCTATGGTCCTTGATGTTGCTTCAGGATCATTCAAGTATCCTGCACGTCAAAACCAGTACATACATGTTAATTATTCCATCTGTTTGGTCTGACTTTTATAGTATTTAGAGGATTAATTGTCTTATTAGTGAAATGGGACCTTTCATGATCTGATCTCCTCTAATGCAAAATTCACCAGGTTGGTTACGTGGTAGAGAGTCACCAGTTTCAGGATCAACAACCTTCATCTCAGCATTCCTGACAACAGTACCACAAGAGCCAGGTTTTATGTCAAATGGCTCTTTTGCAAATGCCAAACACATCGCTAACACTGGTCCTGCCTCTGTCATCCCGTATCCCTTTTCAAACAAAAATACAAAAAAACTCATTTCTCCATTAAAACGAGGGCAATTAATTATCTTTAATGATGTTAAATTTTGCTGGCTATATACTCTTAGGGGCATGTTTTAGTTGCCAATTACATGCTTGCTAAGCTAATCAGGGGACTAGTGGAGTTGATTAATAATTAGCTTAAATAAACGGTTCAAGCCTAGTACACCAAATGGACGTCCCTGTCGTTTTCAACGCTTTAAATTTAGGATAACTTGTCTAGGACGGTAGCTTTCAGCTGTTTCTGGTGGAAGAAACAAATAAAAAAGATGTGATTTAAAAAATACGTGGGGAGAAAGATACGTGCCAACTTTAATAACCAAACCCACCACACCTGAATTAAATAATTGCTGACAGGATTATTCATGTGCCCTAAGTTTTAGTTTGCCAAGAATCATTGCTAAAATAAAAGTTTATTGTTGACACTGAAATTAATATTAATAGATGGCCAACAAAATCAGAGACTTAAAATTGAAGAAATTTGGAAACTGTTGGGTAGGCGGCTTCAAATCAGTTGTGTCCATCCAACTATAAGAGAGGCACAGGATTAATGGAACAAGGTGATTTACCACCACACAAACTGACCTACCTTGGAGGCGATTATCTATCTTGTTATAACTTCTTTCAAGAAAATTTAGCGTTCATATGCTATTATGTAGTGGACAGTCTTCCCTATCCAACAACCACAAAATACTAAAAATTGCTCACCTCTCCCTCTGTACATTAGACCGTGATAAATCAAATCAATAAGGAACTTTAATTTTGATACGTACTGTTAAATTAGAAAAAAAAAAAAGGTTTCCAATTTGTATTAACTTAACATGTTAACCATTAAGTACAAGAAAGTTTCCATACCTGACCAAGCGTAGCATTTGGAAACTTTGTTCTTACAGTGTCTTCAAGCTCCTTCCCCAACGGAGCCGCTCCTGATTTCAAGATCCTTACGGACGATAAGTCGTACTTGTCGGTCTCGTCGGACTTTGCAATCGCCAATACAATAGGTGGCACAATCGGCGCGACAGTAACCTTGTACCTTTGCACCAACGCCAGCAACGTCCCAATGTCAAACTTGGGCATCAACAGAATCGCCCCACCAACTCGCAGCCCACATAGCATTATCGAGTTAAGAGCATAAATATGGAACATGGGCAACACGCAAAGAATCACATCTTCGCTGTGCAGGTACAAGTTTGGATTATCTCCATCAACTTGTTGGGCTACGCTTGTTATTAATCCCTTGTGCGTTAACATCACTCCTTTAGGCAACCCTGTAGTACCCGATGAGTAGAACAGCGCCACCACGTCATCCGGAGAGAAGTCAACCTCCGGTAAGTTGCTCTCGTCGGCTTGTGTCAGCTCAGAGAAGTGTAAGCAACCATCAGGTGGAGAATCAATACACATGATCATAACACCAACCTCATTTACAAGATCCTTCACCTTGTCCACGTAACAAGCTTGTGTGATTATCAGCTTAGCGCCTGAGCTTTTCACCTGTTTTGCTATTTCCGCGGGGGTGAAGAAAGGGTTGGCGGCGGTTGTGATGGCTCCGCGATATGAAGCTCCTAAGAAGGTGAGAACGAACTGTGGCGAATTGGGCAGCAAAAGCATGATTACATCTTGGTGTTGGATGCCAAGTTTGTTGAGACCAGAAGCGACTTTTCTTGATGTGAGCTCAACTTGAGCGTGCGTGTAGACTTCACCTGAGGTTCCATCGATCAAACAGGGACGTGAGGAGTGGGTGGAGATGTTTTGGAAGACGTAGGAATGCAAAGGAATGGTGTTGGGGATATATATGTCGGGGAGTTTTGATCGGAATATGAATCTTTCTTCTGGTTGCTCTGCTTTTTGTTCCATTTCAACAATATGTTTGCGAAACAGAGGAGGTAAAATGAGTGGCTACGCTTTGAGAGAATTAAAGTCTGTGGGGGAAGGTCAGTGATGATATAAAGACAGATTCACTTAAGTTGGTGGCCTTATTATTATCAAATTCAAAGAAAAATAATAAAAAAAGAGGAAGTTGGTGGAAGGAGATTATGGGGATTATTGAATTGTTGAAGGGTTAAAAGGGAAGTAGATAATTAAATATGCTTATTTTGACATAATAATGATGTCATATTCTGTACTTTTATTAAAAACAAATCAAAAAATGAGCCATGAGTCGTTAGTCATGAGTGGAATGTGAAGACTACTTGATTCTATTATGTGTATAATTTCATATTATTACCATTTTGTTACTATCTATCTTATAAACATCCGTCCACGTAATAAAAAAACTTATAAAAATAAATAGATAAATAATTATTGACCAGAGTAATAAGAACAGATGATCTCAATTGGTTATCTACTTAACTAATATACCAAAAATTACAATATAATATTAACATTAAGTCCTCAAAATAATTTTAAAATACATAAATATTAGTTTTATTACTAATTTTTAAATAATATATTTTGCCGTTGATAGTTTGATTTTTGATTGAAAAGATGGCCAAGGGTTGGGTGAGAAGAATGCATAAAAGACATGGATTGGGCAGTGGGCAAGTTTTTGGGTTGGTGAGACGAGTAGTGGCGGAGGGTGATGTGGGGTCCCTTGTTTGGTATTGAAGTTTGACAGAGCCTTAAGTTGACCTATATATGTAAATGATAATTTATGTGCATATGTATATCTCATATGATAAACATAGTGAATGCGTTGGATTATGCTCTCTGTCGTCTTCCTCTTCACCTACCACACGCACATACCCTTTTCCTTGGTGCAAAATCATCTATGCCCTTCACCTACTTTCGGTTCAAGCTCAGCTCTTACGTCGACTTCTGCTAGATTTTGTCATCTGCTGTTTCATACCTAGTCATTTCATTTCTAAAAATACCTGACCTGAAAACAGGACGTATGTATTTTTCAAGTGTAAAACAAATTATTGAAAGAGTTAGGTGGCAGAAATGGTTATGATTATGAGTCAACATTCTTGCCTACTAATAACTTTGTTGAATCAAGTAGTGTATGAAATGTATCATATATGGATTTTGCCTAATTAAGTGGTGTAAATGCGATACCTGTTAGGTTATGACTGGTTCTCAAGTGAATAGCTTAAACAATCGATAATGAAGGTTGATCTCTTTGTTGTTTTATTAAACAACCGCTAGGTACAACCGTTTACTATTCTACCATAATATGAATAAGACTTTTTTTATAACTTAAATTTTATCTTTTTATTTTGATGCCTTATTAAAAAAAACATATCTTTATCTGATCTTTCACTCTGTCAAAGCCTCAAGTCGTAAAAATTCAATCTTTTGCTTTGTTGAAAAAGAGGATAAAGAAAGATACATGATTGAGTTTCAGTGCTTTCTCTCTTTATCTCTTCAATTTATTTACTGTATCTTCATCTTTTACGTAAGTTTGGGTTTCACAAGTTTAGATCTTTTTTGCAGGTATCAGAGCGTTTCTCACCACAGCTGTTCTTTTCCTCCTACCATTGCTCCCTCAGCTCTCTAATGTTTCCGAGTTCATCATTTGGTTTTTGGTTTGTGTTATTGCCACAAAACTATAATAATGTGTATGCACTGCTTTGTTCCAACGTGATTTTGTTTCTCCATGCCATTGTTTGTGTTTATTAGTTCTTTTTGTTACTTGACTTTTCATTCGGGACTGTCATATAATCTCTTGGCTTATCACGTGCCTTAGTTTTAATTGGGCTTAGAGTTACTGAATAGATTGGATATTTTTGTTCTTTTGCACTTAAGTTCTTCATAAATTTTTCCATCTGGCCTAGGTCTATTATCCCTGTTGGTTCAACTCTTTTTGTTTATAATTTTCAATATTTTGTTTGTTCTATTTTAACTATTCAGTAACATTCTACATAATCATATTGGCTAGTGGTAGGTAAGATTTTGGACCAACAAAATTTTTATTTGCTTGCGATGGTGTGTACTTGTGACTTTTGAACCTTTTTTTTTTGGTACTCCTTTTGGAATTTATTAATAATCCTTGTTTTGTCTGGTGAGTTATTTTGGAGTCTTTTAGGGACTTGTAAGACTTGTCTTTTTTAACTTATGTTTTGGGATAGAAGTAGTGATTTTGACTACTGATGATAAAGTAAGGGTTAATACTGCAGTGAGTTTTGGGTCTCCGGGAAAAGAAGACGTTAACAGATAATGAATAGATTCTTGGAACATCGGAATCCCTATAAGAAAGTCCTTAGAATTAGTAAATATTTCAGACAAATATAAAATTTATATAGTGTGCATTTAGAGACAAAGTAGACAGGGGCTAAAATAAAAGAAATTAATGGGTTCAAACTTTGGTTCTCAAGGTGTTCGAGATGGCAAAATGAGGTAGATATCTTAGTTATTAACAAACTTATAAGTCATGTTGTGGAGGTAAAGAGGATTAATGATAGAATTATTTATGTAAAGATTGTGGTGAAAAATATTGTTCTTAATGTGATATATGCACCTTAAGTAGGATTGGATGAAAAACTTAAACGAAAGTTTTGAGAAGAGCTAGATGAGATAAATCAGTAAATCCCCTTTGAAGAGAAAGTTGTTCCAGGAGGATTTTAATGATCATATAGGGGCAACCTTGGACAGGTATTTATGGGCTCGTAGAGGTTTTAGGTACAAGATAGGAATGATAGTGGGACTGCTTTGTTAGATATTGCGGTAGCGTTTAAGTTAATGATAACCGATTCTTTTTCCAAAAAAAAAAACGAGGAGCATCTGGTGAATTATAAAAACAAAATCACAAAGACTCAAATTGACTACTTCCTCATAAGGCAAAGTAATCGACCTAAGTTTAAGGATTGTAAGATGATCTTAAATGCTTGCTTGTTAATTTAGCGTAGATTTCTAGTTTTGGATATAATAATTAAGAAGTGGAGGAAGAAGAGAAGTCCTAGGAGGTGTATAAGAGTCAAATAATAGAATCTGAAAGGAGACACAATGAAATAACTTAAGGATAGAGTAATTTATGGAAATGAATGGAAATTGGAAGGAGATAATAATCAAATATTGGATAGAGTAGATTTAAAGAATACAACTAAAGAGCTCTTGAGGGTTTTTAAAGGACTTAGGGGTAATAAGCTGGAGTCCTTGTG
>JAOQMS010000005.1:6297130-6310779 GCA_027563885.1 Erythroxylum longipes
TTTCTTAAGAGATTATTTGATTTAATTGTACTATGTAACCATTTATAGTGTGTTCTAAATAAGTTATTCCATATGAAGTTATGAATTTCTAAAGATATTAGCAAGGAAAAGGTAGATGTAACCTTGTACAAAAGTTTTCTTACTAGAAGATTCCATTTTTTCATAGGCTCCCAATTGGATAATTGATCTATCATAATGTTCTCTTCATAAAGGATCAACTATAGATCTATGGTCATTAACAAACGATGATCCAAAAACGACGTCGTTTGGATTAAAACTAGATGACGTCGTTTTATTTATGAACAATTCAACTTTTACCGACGAAAAACTTGTTCCGTTGGTATTTTACCGACAGAAAAGTGGTTCCGTTGGTATTCAATTTCTCTATATTTCCCTCCAGGTGTTGCTGCCTAATTTTGCAACGGAATTTCATATTCCGTCGCTAAAGTACAACGAAGAACTCATGGGTATATTTCCCTCCACATTTACCGACGAATGTTATGTCCGTCGATAAATCCGTCAACATTACTGGCAGAATGTTTGTTTCCATCGCTAATTACCAACGGAATGTGTTCCGTTTGTAATATTTCGTCAGTAATGTGTTATTTTCTTGTAGTGATTAGATGCATAATTATTGGCATATGGTACTTCAATTCTTCAATCTAATTTGACACCCTGGTACCACTCTAGTATCTAGACTTCAGCACAAGACATCTCCAAAATTCAAGATATCCCGATAGACTTCCTCATAATTCAAAATGCCCCAGTATCTACTTCACAGACAAATACTTAGCCATTGTTCACTCATATTTAAACAAATTGTCAATGTTTGACGATTAAATGTAATCTATCTTAGCCAAGCCACATATTCACGATTTATACAAATTTATTCTTAACCTATTATAAGTCAATCTCTATTTAATTTCATAAACGTGATTTATTTAACTTAATATTCTTAATTACTCATCACCACTGAGAATTTTAATTAGCAATCTTTTGTGGAATTATCAAGCAATACACCTCATAATATTGGATTTGCCATAGTTGTATGCATTACATGCATGCGTATTGTCACGTGTCCATTACTCTCTCCCCAAAAGATGCACCTAGTGAGGTGTACAGCGCCCACACTTATAAGTCAGGACCTTTCCCGTTACCTATCTGATGTGGGACGTGACACTCTCCCCCACCTAATCCTGTGACGCCCTCGTCACAGATGGGGCCCTCTGCCTACCCCACCCTAAGGGGCGCTTGGCGGGACATCGAAATAGGGAACAGGTTGGCTCTGATACCACTTGTAACGTGTCCATTACCCTCTCCCCAAAAGATGCACCTAGTGAGGTGTGCAGCGCCCACGCTTATAAGCCAGGACTCTTCCCGCTACCTATCCGATATGGGACGTGACAGTATGCAGAGGAAGTATCGAAATCTAGATTCCAACACCATGACAACCTGAAAATTACAGAATCATACATAATGGATATGTAAAAGAACATGAAATATAAAACTTTTTACCTTTTATTTCTCCTCCTTTCTTGTTTCTTCTCCTTGTTTGGGTTGTTGCAAACACCAAACCCTTCCTTGATCACCCAAGAACACACAAAGAAGATAAGGAAACAATGTATAAGGGTGATTTGAGCACCAAATTAGATGAGTTCTAGTAAATGCTCAAAATGATGAAAGATGGATCAAGAATCTTGTTGCAGGCATTTTGATTCATGTAACAATTGCATAAATTGCAAGAATAAGGTTCTTGATACCTCTCTCTCACTCCAGATCTCTTGTAGAGCCCTTATGCTTTTACTTGAGTGTGTAGGAAGTGGTAAAACCTTGTGTACAGAAGTGAAAAACTCACTTATGTACCATTTTGTGCCCTCTGTCACGATCGTGGCCTAGGCTCGCCTTCAGCCACGATTGTGGCCTACTTAAATTTGGCCATATGCACTATATTTTTAATCCGATCTTTTATGCTTGTGACCCTTAGGTTCCCGGTTATTTTAAGCACTTGATTAACTCTTAATTCAAGCAATTCATGATTTACCAAATATAATTAGATTAATACACAAACTCTTTGATAGTAAATTGTCCAACTTATGAACCTTTTAATAGACAATTACCGTGCAATTCGTCCTTTCACCATACTATGCCCCACTTGGTTCGGAGAATGGGTTATGTGTCAACTCCCACTAGACTGATTACGTCACATCTAGTCCAAATGATGTTAGTTTTTGTCCTGAGATCTCATTTCTGTTATGTGTCATTGAAGACTCTCTTCATCACACATAATTGCTCTGGCCAGAGACTCTCGAGTAATGACTCCGACAAGAGGCCATGGGTATCTTCTCCTTCTATCAAGAGTGGTGAATCCTTTATTAGCTACCCAATTATCTTCGAATACCAATAGTTGTACCCAATCACCACCTTAAGAGCGACCTCATCATGAGGTAACAAGCAATAATGTCAAAGAATAAGATTATTATCCAAGATATCATTGAGTACCTCAAGTCTAAGGATATTTACACTATTACTATGATGAGATTAATCATTAACATTCGATAGATCATCTATATGATAATCTCATAGCGGGTCATTCGACGTATTTACTACTCTTGGTAAGCATCCACATGTTAACTCTAAACATCTAATGCTTACAGTTTGTGAGATCCACTGCTTGATCAAATCAAGGAGTATAACATATGCTAGTCTGTCTGGATTAATAGTGTCCTGTCTTATTAATCCTGTGACTAAGGATTATTTAGATACTAACATAATTGTACATGATAGGAATCTGAATATCATGATCTCATCATGATTTCCTTAACGTTATGTTTTGTATCGTAGACTTCATTAATTCGATTTAAAATCAATATCAATTCATGTATTAACGAATATCAAATTAATGAAAAATATCTTTTGCTTTATTAATCAAAATAAAGTCTGTACAATAGTGCTAAAGGTGATTGCATTTAAAGCAATACTCTAACACAAAATACGTAACAAATTATAAATGCAAAAAATTTTGTACTTTGTTAATTGTTTGTGAAATAAATAAACACAATTCATATATTTTTAAAATCCATATATGCAATTATTAATCATTAATTTAATTGATGACTAATTCAAAATATAATTCATAATAAAATAATTTATTAATAATAAAATACTATTCTAAGAGTACAACCTAAGATTATCCTTACCTAATTTTCAATCTTAATTAATTGATAAGTCCAGTATACTCCTTAATCCACATTTCAGACTTAGAAATTACAAAATTATATTAGACTTATTTTTAAAAAAAATTCAACCCAATTTCACTTAATAACCCAACATTATTTCTTTTTCCACTTCATTCGTAACTATTAAAAAATCCTTACTTAAACTAACCACTATAATTAATAAAATACCCTTAACTATTAAAAGTCTTATTTTATCCTAATTTGTTTTTATTATTAGAAAATACTCTTTTAGGAATTAAATCCCAATTTCACCCTTAAAATTTTTCATTCTCTCTTTTTCCCTTTAATAAAACTTAAAATTTTCAAAATTATCTTCTTCTTCACCAACCCATCCTCTTTTTCTTATTTTCCATGACAGAAAGATTACTTTTCATCCTAAGTTTTTCATCAATCGACAATTTTAACCATATTATTCCAGAATGAACAATTATAACCTTAACATTTAGAAAATATTAATTTTTGACCTTACTCTAATGAAAAATTTAAGCTTTTCTACTAAATATCAGGTGAAATATTTTTTATTATTTTTAGTGAGTTTTCTATATTTTGTTAACGTGAAGGGACAAGATGAGACCCAGATTTTTAAACTTAAGAAAACCAAATCCAAACACAAGCAAAACAGAGAGGAAAAGAAACAAAGAAAATAAAAAAGAAAAACTTGTGCTTCGGGGACTGCTGGTTCGAATGTCTCAATCCATGTCGATTCTGGCATCATGTCACTTGATGGTAGGCATCCTCTGAAACCAACCCAAATTCTCTGTGTTATTAATACTGTGCCAATTTTTTGCCGCTCTATCTTAGCCATCTATTTCCGTGGGCACAGTATTAATGACAGGAGGATTTGGGTTGGTTTCAAAGGATGCCTACCATCAAGTGACATGATGCCAGAATCAACATGGATTGAGACATTTGAACCAGCAGTCCCCGAAGCACAAGTTTTTCTTTTTTATTTTCTTTGTTTCTTTTCCTTTCTGTTTTGCTTGCGTTGGGCACAGTATTAATGACACAGAGGATCATGTCTCCTCTGAAACTGAAGCAGAGATCAAAGAAAGAAGATGGAAAGTTTCACATCACAGTACGAAAATCCAATGCCTCGAGATTAGATGTTTTTTCAAGGTGGTCTAAACTCTAAAGGACTATCCTCAACTCCAAGGCCATCAAACCTATACAATGTAGAAATTTACTCTTTTTAGTCCTCAAGAACTCCAACACCAAAAGGATCTAGCCTTAAACACACTGACTGCTGCTCAATGATGGCTGCTGGTAGAAACTCGAACTTTGGCGCTTCTGATGTCTATGGTCTATCGGCGTCCTGAGGACCAACACCAAGGCCGTCTAATTACGAAGAAGAAAGTGGAAGTGTGAATATTTAAAGAATAAAATAAAAAATGTTAATATTTAAACGTAAAACTGGAATTAAAATTATAAGTAAAATAGAAATATTTTGACAATAAGGCCAAAATAGACCTTAAAAGTTCTCTCTCTCATCTCTTCTCCGGTTCTCCCACTCCGATTGTTCCTATTTTTCCAATCATGAGACTTTTTAAACATGATTTTATCATCTCTGTCTTCGTTCTTAACCTTTCGTGGAGACTTTGAAGCTTTCTCATTAGCTGAAAGGATCTTAACATCCTTTAACCGTTTACCCCGACATGACTTTGTAGGATCAGAAGCAGCGAGCACCATTAAAACATCATCCCTCGTCTGCATGTTTCTGTAATCGTACTGAACTGAATTCGTATGGGGAATATGATTTGCATTCTGCCGCTGATGATGCAAGTGCTTCACACCTTTGGAGGGCGCGCGAGAGAGAGAGAGAGAGAGACAAACTTTTTTTATTTTGAGCCTTTGCCACGTTCAATGCTATGAGACAAAAAAAAAAGGAAAAGCGGATTAATTTGGGGTCTTTTTTGAACATTTATTAAACGATAAGATTTATTAGTATAATAATAACTACAATTATCAATGGTAATACTACTAACACCACGCCACTGCTATTATCTCTATTACTACTGTTACTATTATCCCTTTTATTGTTATTATTATTATTATCCCTTCCACTAATATTTACATTATTATTTTATTATTATTATTCTCTCTCTCTCTTTTGCTTTCTCTCTTTTCATATGGGTCAATTAGAAATAGTCTTTCTGTTAATTATAAATAAGACTATGTATTATTAGATCTTCCTTGACCCTGTATATCAGCAGAATTCATATTAAGTGTTATTATTGCTGTATGAAACGATAACATACTTTCTGTACGTATTAAAATTTTAAAGTTTAAATTAAAATTTGGTTAAAATTTTAAGGTCTAATTTAACGTATTTGCCAAAATTTTAGTAGTTAAAAGAATTTTAGTAATTAAGATTAAAGAAGTCAAAGTAGGCGTGAGAATAAAGCATCCTGCCTTGATCCAAAATCAATAGATAAGGTCTAATTTCTCAGGCTGATCTCAGGCTCTGACTACCCAGATCTTGTCATGCCAGAGGCTCCATAACTACAAAAGGGTATTTTGGATTATTAAATGTAACTGAGTTTGAAAATTTTTCTTAAATAAATTATAACATAATTTTATAAACGTCTAGGTTTGGAAGACGAATTAGGAAGTAGATTGGACCAATTAAAATAATTGAGTCTGAAAATAAGATAGAATAACCATAAACTATACACTTATATTTGTGTACGGACTAAATATTGTGCATTTTTGTTATTAATAAATTATTTTATTATAAATCATATTTTGAATAAGTAATTAATTAAATTAATGATTAATAATTAACTATGTGAATTATGAAATACATGAATTTTGTAAGAATTTTATTTATTAAATAAATAATTGGCAAGGTACAAAATGTTCAATGTTTATATTTTATTACATATTATAATATGTATCGCCTGATAATTCGGAGAAAAATAAGATATTTATAATTTTCGGTTGGGCATATGTTTAATTACAATGGTTTGAGAATAGATGGTAAAAGTTGTGAATATATGACTGGCCTAAGATAAACTATATTCGATGGTCATAAATTGAGTCATTGAGATATGAGCGACTTGTGGCTAGGTACTTGTCTGTGGAGTAGATACCGGGACATCTTGAGTTCTGAAGATGCTTTGTGCTAATGGTTAAGTTAGTGGTACCAAGGTACTAGATGCGATTGAAGGAGTGAGATACCTTCTACTGGTATTTACACATCTAATTACGTTTCTACTTAGTAAGTAAATATGATGAGTAGAGATGAGCCGACAAATTATTGAATGTAGGCCTATTAGGTTAAGAAGAGTTGGGGATGGCAATAGGCAACCTGACCCTAAGTGTGGCCTGAGGTAGCAGACCCAAGCTCGAGCGTGACTTGACTTGGCCTAATATTTTTTAAATATAAAAAATACAAAAACAAAGTCGTTTTGCTTATAAAAGTCAGGACTTGAGCTTGGGCCGCCTGAGCCCAAGGCCCGATTTTTTTAGAAAGGCTTGGCCCGAAGCTTGGTCAACCAAATCTTGTCCAGTTGACTTCAAGGTGGGCTAGGTCCTATTTGTTATCTCTAAGCAGAGCCTAATTAATTTGGTTAATAAGGAGATAAAATATAAATAGTAGTAATTAAAAATAATATTGTTATTAATAATAATAAAATTATGATATTTATTGAATATTTGAATAATATGAATATTGCTTGTGTAATTTAGTATTATATATATTTTAATATTTGTCTATTTTAACATATATTGAATTTTTTAATTTTAATTAGGTATTTTTATAGAGAAAACAACTCACCCGCTTTTTGCTATATTTTTTTAAAAGATAGAGAGGTTGTTGATAATTATAATGTACGTGATTGACAATGTAGAATCTAAGTAGGACCAACATATCAAATTAAGTATTGTTGTTTTATTGTATATACTTCTATAAATGTCATATTTTAACATGGTTACGTTATGGCGGATTTGCACCGAAAATCGAATATGCTACTGTGACAACTCCTGGGCTTTGGCTGCTTAATGTTTTTCTAACATCCCACGCCAAGTGAATGAGAGCAAATGGAAACACATTTACATTTCCTGGATGTAGAATTTTGCAGAATAGGCGATGGTCTAAGAGAGTGACATTTACTTCAAGTTGATTTCAAGAGTTTCTCGGAACATTCAGCCCTGAAAATGTAAAATCTTCCGAGGTTGCACACTTGGTATTTTTGGAGAACTTCCCCTTCTCGTACTGCAGACCAATCAAATGTTAACTTTTCTTCTCAGGCAAGACTCAGAAATGATGAAATTTTCACTTCATTCATATTCATCCTAAGTTTTCTCCCTCTCGTATTGTTTTGTTGCTAGGAGAATCTTAAACTATTTACCACAAATAATTTCTTCATATCCAACATGACATCAAAAATTTTATAAGACGTGCAATTTTAATACTGCAACTTGCTTATCATTTCTCCAGCTTGTTTTCCTATTGACTATGAAGTAACAATAGAAAGCAAAGAAGTTCAATATATATCTCGTGCTTATTTGCATAATCCTACAAGAAAAATGTCATTTTGTGACGAAAATTACTGACGGAAAATATAAATATTATGTCGGTAAGATATATTACCGACAGACAAAGGCGTCATAGAAACGACCGTTACTAATAATTACCGACGGGAAAAAAATTTCCGTCGGTAAATTTACCGAGGGTAAAATACTTACCGTCGGTAAATATACCGACGGTTTATTCTGTGGTTAACGGTTGGAAAAATTTAGCAACGGGCGGTTATATTCTGTCGAAATAGTTACCGACGGTAAGAAATTTACTGTCGGTAAATTTGCTAAAGGGTTACCAATGGATATGTTATTCTGTCGATAAAAATTGAAACAGAATTGGTTATTCCGTCTGTGATTACTGACGGATTTGCGAATAGACCGTCGGTAAACGGAGATGACTTTACCGATGGATATTTTCCGTCGGTAAATGAAGCACAAATTTTTTTTAAAAATATATAATATATACCGTTAATATATTTAAAATATGGTTAATGCATAATTTTAACACTTATAAATTTATAGTGTACGTTTAATTTTCTTACTTAGAAATTTTTATTGATGATTAAAGTCAAAATATCTTAATTGATAATAAAAACATTACATTGTACATAATAAGTATTTGTAATACAAATTAAATGACCAAAAGTATACTATTGATCTGGAGACGGCGGATGCTCTAGTTGGTGTGATGAGGTGCTATCCTTACCTTTCAACTCATTTACCTCCTGACGGAGCTGAGCAATATACTGCATCGACTGTTACAACCAAGTCGCCAATGTCTGCACTGTGCCCCGAAGCTCTTGCACTTCATTGGTGGTGGACCGCCTACCAGATGTTGTTGTACTGGACGTGGAGGATTGCGAATAACATGTGTTCGCAAATGAACCTAAGCCGAATATCCTCCCACGACGGTCCCTACCACCCATTGCATGAAGATATGTTTTCGTTTCATCAACATCTTCAGATTGCTGAGACTGTCGTTCAATACTTTGTTATATTTGGTCCTATCAGAAAGCAATGTTTATATTAGTAAGTGATAATTATTAAGCATTATTAATATTAAACCATAAATTTCACATACATTGAGTTCTCTACAATGACTGTTGACGAATGTCACTCCGTCATGCTTCTTAGTGTGAGTGTGCAAAAATAGCTGATGGGGTATAGGCCTAATGCCCATAGACTTTTCTTGTATAAGAATAAAATGTTAATTAGAATTTATAAAAATCTCGGCAGAGTTTCGTCTATTTTATGATATCTACCCCCTATTGAACAAAGAAAAAAACAAAAAAAACACAGTCATATATGGCACCAAACATTTATAACATTATCATTCTCAACAAGAAACACAGATTTTCATTCCAAATTTTAACACATAAAATTTTATAAAAAATACAGTAAAGAAAAGAAATTAGAATATAACTGTAAATTGTAGATAATTACAAGTCTCTCTGCATGCTCTTGGTGGGTAATAGATCCTCCCGTATGTACGGGAAGACTCTTTCCCTCTGGTCCTCCACGTCTGTTATCTGAATTACGCTATGAAATGGACATGGCCTTAGGTGATGTCTAATACTAAAGCCAACGGTTTCATATTTCTTCATAAATGTAAGGCGGTCGTACACCTACCTTGTGTATCGCAGCAACAAAGTCGCGATAATATGTACGCACTCGTCTCTCCCATACTCTGTAGATGATCCCGTCAAATTAAGAACCCCAAAAAAATTCTTTCTGTAACAAAAGGAAAAATATTCGATAAATACTTTTGATGTAATAATATTTATCAAATTAATGTATAAAAATGTTAATTAAAAAAGAAAATAATAATTTTTGTCGTACCTTAAACTCTTGATAGTAAAATTCCTTTGTCGCCTGAGAGATATTCTTCCACACATAGCCCTCAGGATCAATCTTCTTGAATTTCGATGTCATGTTTCTTGAACAGGGTCCAGAAGGAAATAACCTAATATAAAAACAAATAAATTTATACCATTTTTAAAATTTAAACCGATAACTTAACTATAAACATATAATGGTTCATGTATTTTCACTTAAATATTATTGACAATTGTGATGTATTTTCATCCATCGGGTCACTCAGCTCTAGGCTGGCGGCTGTCTCCTTCATCCGCATTGTTTACCCTTGATATCTCTATCGGTATAGAGATAGTAAATGATGTAGGAGTAGTGGATGGTGTAGCCTCATCTACCAGTGTAGTAGGTGGAGGGGGAGAAGGTGTTTCATCTTCAGCTGCTACATCATGAGATCCTTCCCCTGTACAGTAAGTACCTCCGAATCGCGGTCTGAATCTTGGTCGCGGAATATTCTATCTTCTCTTTGGTGTCATATTTCAACTTGAAATTAATATTTGATTGAAATTTGTAGAAATATTACAATTTCATTTCAATAATTTAAACAATATATTGAAAAGGAAATAATTGATTTGTACATATAATATTCAATTATAAACACAAATTAATTGCCATCATCACTTAATTGTAAATCAAAATCATCTTCTTGTTCTGAAGAATTTGAATTAAACTCAGGCTCTTCTTCAGATCTCTGGTCCACATCTTCCTTTCCAGATAAAATTTCAACATATTCATTACATGGATCGTTTAAAGATTCATTATCCTCATATACGACAGATGCATTTATTTCATAAGCCTCTTCCTGAAACGCTTCACTTTCAATTCTCTGTTCTCCGTTTCCACGTGATTCAAAAACACCTATAGGTTTAACTTTGTAAACAGACAATCAATCTGACTTATCTTGTCGTGAGCTGGGAAAAGGGACATAATAAACCTGGATCGCTTACATTGCCAATACGAAAGGTTCAAAATGTTGAAATCTTCTTCGCTTGTTGATTTTAAGTACATTGTATCAGCTATGCACTTTTGTACCAACATTTGGAGTTGGATCAAACCACTCACACTTAAATATCACAGTTCGCTTTATTGACAATGCAAGGTACTTAATTTCAAGTATCTCAATAATTTTCCCATAGTAATCAATCAATTCTCCCTGTATGCAAACTCCACTATTTATTGTTTCTATGCTATGACCATGATATTCTGTATGATATTTGTATCCATTTACAAAATACACCAGATATGATTTAATAGTTCACAAAGGTCCCTTCGCAAGATCACATATGAACTTGTTCTTTATTGAATTTTCTAAAGCCTACAGAAAAGAAGATATCATATTAAACAGTATACTATGTCATTTGAACACTTAAATCTTATAATTAAATCATTTCAATATTTGTAAGTAAAAACTTACATATTGCTCAAACCATCGACGAAAGTGTTTTCCAATTTCTTTGTTAATATCATCCTATGATTTGTCGGGCATGAGCTCGCATAAAAATTTCTCGTATAATTTAAAAACATTATTATATATTCCAGTTATGAATAACACTAAATTTCAAAACTGAAATAATCACTTGATGCTTACTGCACGAAAGGTTGAACCTCTTCACATTTCAATAAAATGTAACCATAGGCAGCCTCAATTTCTTCCTCTGTTAACATTCTTCTTATTGAACGTCCATATGACCGTCTAAGATATGTGAAAATAGATAAGTTCCCATCAGCATCACTAGTTCCTTTCCCGTTGTCATTATGAGAAACTTTTCTTTCTCTTGTGTGAACATACGAATTAAAATAATGTGAACAAAATGTAATAGCTTCCTCCACTAAATAAGTATTACATATCAAACCTTCAACTCTAACCTTGTTCTTCACATTTTTCTTTAAGTGATGCAAATATCTATATGAGCGAATAGGGTTATATGAATTTAGTTATGAAAACATGATAATATGAATTCAATTACAATCACTTTCGTTGAATTACGTACCTCTCAAATGGATACATCCAACGATATTGGACTAGACTGGCTAGTTTAGCCTCGTGTGCTAAATGGACAGGTAGATGCTTCATACAGTCAGAAGCTTGGAGGAAACATCCCTTTTAACTTACACAAAATTACTGGAATTTTCCTTTTCAATTTTTCCATTTCAACCAACTTAATTTCAGATGATGTTAAGCTTTTGAAAAACAAACTTAATTATGTTATTGCTTTCCAAACCTTATTCGATAGCAACTCTCGAAATGTAATTGGAATTAGCTTTTGCATAAACACATGACAATCATGACTTTTCATCCCAAATAATTTGTACTTCCGCAAGTCCACACACCTTGCCAAGTTTGAAACATAACCATCGGGAAACTTTAGACTTTTTAACCATTCACACAATATTTCCCTCTACTTTTTGTCCAAAGTGTAACATGCTTTCAGATATTTACCGGTTCAAAGATCTTTATATAACTCATTCCTTCTACAAAAAGGCTTCAAATCAATTCGTGATTTTGCATTGTGTTTTGTCCTCCCTTCAATGTTCATTATGGTAATCAACAAATTGTTAAAAATATTTTTTTCAATATGCATTACATCTAGATTATGATGTATCAAATTAGTTTTCCAATATGGAAAATCCCAAAAGATGCTTCGTTTTCTCCAGCCAAAGTTTCTACTAATGCTTGTATTAATTTCATCAGCTTCAAATTCTGTAACTTTCAGAAAGCCTAATTCCTCAATCTCCTGCAATATCTCTTTACCAGATTTGTTAAGGGGAGGAGGTGTTTTTACCATCCTATTCTTAATAAACTTTTGTTTATTACGCCTAAATGGATGATCTGGAGTAAGAAATTTTTCTGTGGTTTTCAAACCAACATATTTTGCCCCCATTTGGAAGATAAAATGCATTAAAATCATTGCCACAACAAGGACAAGCCATTTTTTCTGTTGTGCTCTATCCAGATAACATGACATATGTCAGAAAATCACTAATTGTCCATATCAAAGCTGCTCTCAACATAAAATTTTGCTTCAGAGACACATTATATGTCTCAACATCATATTCCTGAAGATGCTGCAACTCAGATATCAATGGTTGTAAGAAAATATCAATTTTATGCTTTGGATTTGTAGACCCTGGCATAATCACTGTTAAGAACATATATGCCTTTTTCATACACATCCATGGAGGCAAATTATAAGGAGAAATTATGACAGGCTATGATGAATATTGCTGGTCGGATTAACCAAAAAGTTGAAATCCATCCGTCGACAATCCCAACCTAACATTTCGAATTTCAGCTGCAAACTCATAATGGGTGTTATTGAAATGTTTCCATACTAATGCAGCTGATGGATGACTCATTATTCCATCTTCCTATTCGTGTTCATTATGCCATCTCATGTGAGACGCAGTAACATCAGAAGCATATAGTCGTTGAAGACTTGGAGTTAGTGCGAAATAATACATCCGCTTCCACAGTACTAACTTTCCTTTCATAGAACGCTTTCTAGGCTTGAACCTAGATTGATCACAAAATTTACACTCTTGTAATTCCACATCATCACCCCAATACAACATATATCCCAATTTGCAACAATCAATATTTTCAACAAGTAAACCAAAACCTCTAATAAGTTTCTTCATATTGTAAAAACTATCAACCATTGTGTGATCCAGAGGTAATGATTCATTATACCATCCAAGAATTTTATCAAAACTACAATCAAAAATATGTCGTTCAGACTTTATGTTCAAGATACGATCAATTGAAGACAATTGAGTCATTGTCTCATAATTTGGCCATAGTTCTTGGTCAGCTGAGTGTAGTAAATCAAAAAACTGTTTAGATTGAGGGTTGGGTTCTTTTTCAAGATTTTCTATATTTTCCTGAAAGCTATAACTACCTGCATTATAAACCATTTACATTTAAGGATTCTCATTTGCATCCACATTATTTGTTCTAAATCCAATCCCCCCTTCAAACTCATTGAAGCTAACTGACGATTGTGCTTGATTACTCCTTGA